>CAUYRH010003626.1:0-20478 GCA_963574655.1 Perodicticus potto
CTTATCATCAGAAGAGGAAACTTCATTGATTTTTTGGTCCAGAATGTCCTTGGCAGTAAAACCTTCATCAAGCAAGTGGTGGTCAAACTCTTCATTACTAATGTTGTTCATGGTTTCTTGATGTTTCTTTGAAAAACTAAAAGACAGAATTTAAAGAAATACTTTCAGCTTCTCACAAAGGCAATTCTCCAGGAATTCTGAATCCCACTGCGTGTATCCTCCAAACAACAGTGGAAACGTTCTCAGAGCATCTGGGCGCCACAGGCCAGCCCCATGGAGAAGCCAGAAAGCTGGAGCTGCAGAAGCACTCGACTGGCCCTGGCACACCCTACAGCCCCTGGCTTCTGCCTGCAGGAGACACTGGCCCGAGGTGGTGCTGGAGGCCAGGGCGGCAACTTCAGGGACTGACCTCCACATTTTCAATGTCAATAGAAAATGGGTTATGGAAAAGCTATATGTCCTGTTCATGGAGATGAAACTCTTTAAATCTAAATTGGAACTCCTTTGGAACTCCTTTTGCAACTTTTCCAGTGAATCCACACATGTTTTGTTTGGGAATGCAACCAATGGTTTTTCCGCTAACAGATTTTGAGACCCAAGATGAGTCTGCTGCTAAACAGGACAGGCAGTGTAGAGGACATCACTGGATTTATAGAAAATTCTAAGAAATTTACAAAATAACTACTATATTTAACATCTTTTGCAAGTGCATTGGGGCACCGCCCCAATCATCTGAATTTTGAGAAAGCAGGCAAAAGCATACACCTGAGCACTGGGACAAGATACTCTGTCAATAAATGGTGCAGGGCAATTGGATAATGTCATGTAAAAGAATAAAACTGGATCCCTATCTCTAATCTATGTAAAAATTAACTCAGGATGGGCGGCGCCTGTGGCTCAGTGAGTAGGGCGCCAGCCCCATATACCGAGGGTGGCGGGTTCAAACCCGGCCCAGCCGAACTGCAAGACAAAACAATAGCCAGGCGTAGTGGCTGCTGCCTGCAGTCCCAGCTACTTGGGAGGCTGAGGAAAGAGAATCGGCTAAGACCAAGAGCTGGAGATTGCTGTGAGCTGTGACACCACATCACTCTACTGGGTGACAAAGTGAGACTCTGTCTCTAAAAAAAAAATTAACTCAGGATGGACTAAAGACTTAAAAGTAAGACTAAAAGCAATAAAAATTCTAGATGAAAACCTAGGAAAAATGTTTCTGGACATTGGCCAAGGCAAGAATTCATGACTAAGACTCCAAAACAAATGCAACAGAAATAAAAATTAAAAAATCTTAGGCGAAGTAAAGAAGATAATCAATAGAATAAACAGACAAACTACAGAATGGGAGGAAATAGTCTCAAAGGACAAATGATGAATAACAGTTGATACCTTGGAATCAAAACTTAATCCATTCCGGAACCCCATTCAAGTTCCAAATCATTTGAGTTCTAAGACAATTTTTCCCCTTTAAAATAATAGAAACTGGATTAATCCGTTCCTGGGTCTCACAAACTTGAATTTTCAAAATGATTTTAGTAGTAAGTACACTAAATTTTAAGGTAAAATATTAACAAATAATATTTGAATAAAAATGTAAATTAATAAAATTAAAAATATAAAAACCTAAAAATATGAAGATCTGTTTCATCACAATTGAACAGTTGGTTTGAAACATACCTCCTTTACAAACTTTTCTGCTGCTTCCGAATCAGAACTGGTAGCCTCTCTGTGCATAACAACACTGTGAACAGCTGTCCTTTCCTTAGAGTTCTCAAACCACCCTCTACTGGCTTTAAACTTCCCATTTTCAGGAATAGTATCAGGCATGCCTTTCACTAAATCATTGTGGAGGACCTTAGTTGTCTCACAAATTATCTTCTCAGAACTCACAACACTAGCTGGCTGTTTTTCATTAATCCAAACTTAAGAGGAGTTTTTCCATCTTCTCCATACTTTTCAATCTCCTAGAGGTCAACACTGTAACCCCTTTTGCCACATCAGCTACTTTGATAGCTTCTTTTTTTTTTTCCAACATTGTACAAACAGTTGATTTAGGCATCCTGAACATAGTGAGATCAGCCACACATGTACTGCTTTTGTGCTTAACGATAAGATCTTTCTTAACTTCATTTGTAGCTCTAACAGCTTTTCTTTTACTCTTATTTTCTTCAGCACACTTTTTAGGGCCCATGGTAAATACACTTAGTTGTTATTATATACAACCCCCACCCACAAAACAGGCACAAAGGCAGAAAATTAGCAGTGAAATCACATGAGATGCTTTCATTCCAGCTTCTGACAACAAACTGTCCAAAGCACATAAGTGGCCCGAGCGCTGGGGAAACATGTGCACAAAAACACATGAGCAATGTGCTGGGCATTCAGATTCCAAAGCAGCATTCAGATTTTGGGCAAAATTTGCTTGAATTTTTTGTTCAGATTCTTTGTTGTTTGAGTTCTGGGGCGTTTGGATTCTGGGGGCAATACTGTATAAGCAACTTAAACCAGAAAGAAAAAAGCAAATAATCCCATCAAAAAGTGTGCAAATGGCAAGAAGAAATATTTTTCAAAAGAAGCTATACAAATGGCCAGAAAACATGGAAAAAATGCTTAGCATCACTAATCATCAGGGACTTGCAAATTAAAACCACAATGAAATTCCACCTTACCACAGTCAGGATGGCCACTGTTAAAAATTCAAAAAACAATAAATACTGGTTCAGATGTGGTGAAAAGGAAATGCTGGTATAGTGTTGGTGGGAAAATAAATTAGCACTATAGAAACTAGTCTGGAGATTTCTCAACTAAAAGTAGGTCTACTATTCAATTTACCAATCCCATTACTAGATATTTACCCAAAGGCAAATAAATCATTATATCAAAAAGACACCTGCCATTGTATATTTATCACAGTGCAATTAACAACTACAAAGAAAAGAAATCAACCTAAGTGGCCATGTGAGGAGTGAATGAAGAAAATATGGTATATATATATATACACACACACTACTCAGCCATGAAAAGGATTAAGCATCTTTTGCTGTAACCTATATGGAACTGGAGGGCATTATGCTAAGTAAAGTAATGCAGGAATGGAAAACCAAATATGGTATGCTCTCACTTATAAGTGGGAGCTAAGCTAGCGTCTGCACGGTCATACAGAGTGGTAATGTGGACATTAGAGACTCAAAGGGATAGAGGATGAGGGAAGAAAAATGATTTATTGGGTACTATGCAGACTATTTGGGTGGCAGATACACTAAAACCCACACAGTACTACTATACAATCCATCCATGTAACCAAAAAGTACTTGTACCCCCAAATCTATTGAAATACATATACATTTTTAAAAAAGTTTAAGAAAGTTAAAAGTACTCAATGGCCATAGAAATAAGAATAATAGTTGCCAACGTGGGAGTGGGCTTTGATTGGAAATGGACAACGGGGAACTTTCTAGGGTCATGGAAATGTTTTATGTTGAGTACTGGTTATATGGGTGTATATATATATCAAAAAAATATATATATTGAACTGTGTAATTATGATCTATGCATTTCACTCTATGTAAGTCTTATGTCTATTTTAAAAAGCAAGTTCAGAATAAACATTTTTGATATGCTGCTATGATATGATAACATGATATGTTCCATGTACTGTTGTATGCAGTGATGAGACAGTATGAATAAGAGATAAAATCCTTACTTCATCATGCACATGTTTATATCTATAAACAGTACAAAAGAAGAAGTACAAATGTTATATCTGGTAGTGAAGAGTACTCTGGGAAAGAAAAATAAGGCAGAGTATGAGGTATAAAGGGACAGTGGGGGTTGGGAAATACCATTTTAGTTTGTAAAATCAGGGATTCTGGTAAAATTTTATGATATCTAATATTAGTGTGGTTATGATAAAAGGGTATACTTACATTTGAAGTAAATCATTAGAATCATTTCAGAAATCAGCACAGCAATCATGTCATTAAATTTGTTCATATCTTTATTTAACACAATAATTCTATTTCTTGAAATTTAAGGAAATCATTTAAAAAGAAAGACAAAGCTTCACACATGAGGATGTTTATTGCAATGTTACTTATAATACTGAAAGTGAAAAGTAACCTTACATTAAGGACTAGCAGCTAGTTACATCAAATATAGAATACTCATAAATATTACATCAGCATTGTAATTATAAAGATTAAGTAGCAAAATGTAAATACTTACAATACACTACTTATAAAATCAAAAAGTGGAATTCAAATTACATTTTGATTAAATTAAAGCAACACTATACATCAAAGACTGAAAAGAAGTAAACATTTAAAAAAATCTATTGGATTAAGAATTTTGTTCAGGAGGTTTAAGATTGTGGACAGAAATTTTCTTTATATTTCCTTAGTATTCTGTTTGCACTGCTATGCTGTTTGTTTAATAAACATGTGGATTAAAGAGTCAAAAATTTGAAGGACTTGCTAAACTACTTAACAATCTTGCAAACTATCCCAAAACAGTAACTCAGAGAAAAATGTAAAGGATAAGGAGAATGGAGAGCTGATATTTTGGTTCTATAATTTCAGTTTTTGTTGTCTTTAACATGTCTTGTGTGTCTTTTTTTCTTGATTGTATTATGTCTATTTTTCAGTGATCAGTTATTACTAAAATTATTGTTTCAACTCAAATTTTCTCCTTCTTGCTCTCTTCTCCTCTCTCCCTTCCTCCCTGTTTTGTTTTTGTTAGGTACACATGGATAACTATTGCTCTGGATGTGCAGTGTGGTGGACCAGTACACTCTCCACTTTACATGATATACAAGAATTCCCTCCACTCGGTGAGAGCACTAACTCTAAGACCTTAATTCCTGTTGAGAGATGTGGACATTTGATATAGGTTGGTCAATCACTAAGGTATTTGTTAAGCCTCTACCATGCAGGCAGTTTTTGTCTGAGAAGGGCAAAATCTTTTTGCAAAACTGGATACAGATGCTGGGAGGGAGAGGACCTCTTTTCTTCCTAGATCGCTTGCTTGGAGGACACAATCTGGGGCAGCTGCCCTGGGTTAGCCGTCTTTGCCTCCACTTCCAGGAAGCCTGTGGTGAATGACATCAAGGCAGAGGAAGCCTGATGAGCTCTTGGATTCCACCTGCTCTTAGACTTCTAATAGTTACTGCCTTCTCCCATTTGGGGGGTGTTGGTTTTTATTGCATAAGCTAGTTTGAGAGCCCTTTCTAGTTAGAGAAGTTTCTGCCATTTGCAGCCAAAAGAAATCTGACTAATAACCGCTGGTCTCAGACTGCTGTTTTAAGAAGCTTCCCAACTAGAATTCTAGAAGAAGCCTGTAGGAGGTATTCAATGACCTTACCAAACAGTAGGAGTTTGATTGACTTTTTGGAAGAATGAAAAACTGAATATGCTCATTCTCATCCTCAAATCTTGTGGGGCAAAGCAGATGGATTAAGCAATCTCCTATAATTGCTTTCTTGGCTAAATCACTAAAGACTACAGGGATTTGCCATTTTATGAAATTAAAAGAAGGAACAACAGGGGTTATTACCTAACTTCTGAAAAAGAAGAAAGACTGCAGTTTCTTAGGGCCCAGCAGGAAAGAGGTCATCATCAGTCCATTAGTCTTACAGTAGTTAAAAGTTGCACGCTTTGTGCCTTGCTAAGGTTAGCTAACATCAGCTATTTTCTAGCTTCCACACAAAGAGACTTTCCACATTTTCTGGGTGAAGAGTTTAAGAATGTTCATCAAATGTTCATCTTTCAATTTGGGTCTTTTCAGGGAAGAAGCATCACTGGTCTATAAAATTGACTCCAAAGAAATGTTGGATCTGAAGTCTCTGATTTGAGAGGTCTCAAAGGTTACAAGCCATACTGGTAGGGCCAAGGTTGGAGGCAGACACCCTGAAGGGAACCCTTCAGTGAGGCCATCTTCTTCTTCAGTTTTTTTATTTTTTTTTGAGACAGAGCCTCAAGCTGTCACCCTGGATAGAGTGCTGTGGCATCACAGCTCACATCAACCTCCAATTGCTGGGTTCAAGCGAGTCTCTTGCCTCTGCCTCCCAAGTAGCTGGGACTACAGGCGCCCACCACAATGCCCGGCCATTTTTTTGGTTGCAGCTGTCATCGTTGTTTGGCGGGCCCAGGCTGAATTCGAACTGCCAGCTCAGGTGTACGTGGCTGGCACCTTAGCCCGTTGAGCCACAGGCGCCGAGCCTTCTTCAGTTTTAACAAGATAGCACTCTGATTAGTGCAGGCTAAACTAGGACTCAGTGACATTCTGAGTTTGAAGGGGAGCTGTCAGGAGGCTAAGGATACTAGAGGGCCCTCAGGAGGGCAATCCGGTAGGGTGTTTACCCACCATCTCTCATCCCAACTATGAATCAGAACATTTAGAGGATAAAGAAAAAATATGAGTGATTAAAACCATTCTTGGCAATATTTTGCCATAATTCCTTTTAGCATCTTTACCTATATAATACGTATTCTTTAAGTAGTTATTACTGTATACACAGAGTTTGGCATTTGTTTTTTGAACATTGTATTTTCCCACATTTACATAATTTTTGTAATAAGCATTTTTAGTCACTATATATTATTTTTACTTGCAAATGTAATTCTTAAGTTTTAAATAAAATCCTTTCAAGAAATGGATAAATATGACAAACTGTCTTTACTGGTGATTCTCATTCCTCAGTATGTTTCAGAATAACATGGGGTCTTCTAAAAGTCCAGGCCTCATCTTCGGAAATTCAGATTTCATTAGATAAGAGAGGGGCCCAGGAATTAGAATTTTTTAGGGACACCAGATGATTCTAATGTGTCAAGGATTAAAAACTACTAATATGCCCCCAAACTATATATGTCCTTAAAATTTAGTGTAAATCTGTAGGGTTCAACGATTCATTGGCTTCAAGGACCCCAGGTTATACTTTAATTTATATAACCCAGTTTACAGAATTGTTAACTAATATTCAGACAGACAAACTTCTCTCAATGTTTCCTAATCATTACTAGTGCAGTGCAGCTCAGCTATATGGAAGTACATAACAATTTCGGAAGCAGGATTCCTGGGACAAAGTATATGACATTGTGGCTCTTCCTATATATGGCCAAACGCCTCACCTTGGATCCTATTACCATATTCTCATGCCTTTCATATGCATGCACATCAATACTCAGCCAAAGTTTCAAAGAGGCCTTCCTGCAGATCTCTGGAGCTTTCTCTCTTCTGTCTAGCTGTCTCCTCTACAGTACTCTTCTCCACAATTTCTAGCCACTGTGACCCCTCTAAACTTCAACTTCTCTTTTTGGGTTTCCTTTCCTTGTCCACCATACAGTATGAAACTTGTCTGTATGTAGTAACCTGGTGCAACACTGTCTTCCTTCTCCCTTCTTAGCCGATGTTTGATAACCATAGTTTCATGTTTTTTTCTTGGTTTTCTGTGGAGTACAGATTGTGAGGTGGCAAGACCCCCACAGACCGGGAAATGTGTCAAGGAATGACTCCCAGCTGCTTCTCCTCTTTTCCTAAAACAATAGTCCTTTCTCCTTGCTCCCTCTGCCAGAAGTCCTGTAGCTACTGCATACTTTCCTATCTTTTGCCTAATAGCACATATCCTGCTTGCCCTAAAGTTAATCTTCACCCCATGTGCCAAGATTCATGTTCTTCAGAATATTGTTTATGTTAAAACTCCTTTTATTTATCCAGTTACTTCCCCTCAGCCTTGTAAGACAAAAACATTCCCACTCACTTTCTTTGCTAATTTACAACATTGCTAATATAAGCAACCGTATTTAGGTACTATATAAATAAAGCTGTTCACACTGTTCTGTGCTGGCTGCAGTCATCAGCTGTGTCAGACATTCCGATCCCATCTCTTTGTCTTACATGTAATCTATGTTTCTTGTGTAATTTATTTTCTCCATTCCCCACTATTCCCACTCCAGTTCATTTACTCTTCATGCTGGTTCTGAAAGTTTTCTAGTTATTCGAGGTGTATAAAGAAAACCCAGTAACCCTCTCATTCCATCCTGGCTGGAAGCAGAAGCAAGTCCATCTATGTTTAGTGTAGTGATTTATATGTTTGCATTTACTTCTACCAACTTATTCTGTACTTTCTACTCTTTCTTTCTCTTTGTTCTCTTTCTCCCATTTCCTGGTAGCAGTTTTTAGACTTTTCTCCAGGGAGGCTATAGGGCCAGACAACATTGTTTAGGCTTTCTCACCTACAGTGCCACCAGAAGTCTCAATGTCTTTCCTAGATAACTGTAATTGATGCAGTGATGCCAAGCTTATGTCACTGCTGCCTTGCACCTTACCTCTATTGTTACCCCTGGGTATAAAAGTGTATAGGACCTTCCCCTTGTGTGGTTTGTAAATTGCAGACAGCCTATGCAGCTCAGCTCCCCACCACCAGGAGTGGGATAAGGGTGGACCTCCCATGTAGCTCACCAGCTACCAGAAGCTGAATAAAGCATGTTGCACCTGACCTCCATACCTGAGTTGCTCTCTGGTTTGTCTGAATCACAGCACTTGCATTACACAGCCATAGAGGAAGTCCTCAAATACGACTTTTGGCAGTGTGTATAAGTATGTCTAGGTGGGTGGTCCCATAATATATTTTGTTTGCAAAAGAGGGGATTACAAATAAAAATTGAAAATCAATTAACCAAAATAATTTGTGATGAGTTATGTAGCTAATTAGATAGTCAATTCTGTTGATCCATTTAATATTTACTGAACATATAGATACCAAGGACAATGCCAATTTGTGTTAGTTCTTTCAGGGAGCTCCCCTTATAGTAGGCTGCAAAGATTTATTCTAATGATTGAAAATTTTAATCACCTTCTTTACTCTATTATCATATTGGTTTTTCATGATCATATTCACAGTTATATTGTGAGTATTTATATAAATCTGTATCTGTCTCCTTACTAAGCTTGATGCAAGAGAGGAAAGAGATTTAGGCACCAACATGTGGTAGGTGCTAGAGAGGTACGTAAAGTATTGCACAGAACTGTGGAGTAAAATTGCAAAAATGTTGTCAAAAAGAGAAAGCTCATGGATCCTCCCCACATTTCTTAGGCAAAAAGTTGACCTTGCCTTTGTATTAACACTGTGTTCCTGTTGATTATAGGGGCTTTATAGCTATTAATATGACCACACCCATAGCTTCTCTGTTGAACGTAATTCCATATTATTTATAAATCTGTTGTTATTTAAATGAATATTAACATCTCTTTTTATAGATTTGGGCTGTGTTTATATGGTGCTATTCAAGCATGTGTATCAGAATCAATTTCAGTGATTGTTAAAGATGTAGATTTTTTGGATTTGCACTCAGGAACTACTGGAATTTACATTTTAAACCAGTATCCCGGGTGATCCTATGGGCCTTGGGCTAGGGAACATGTGGCCTTTTGACTGAATCCAAATTTTACAGAACAAATCTTTTCAGTAAAGGAATTTGTTCCATGAAGTATGAATTCAGTTGAGGGGCCACATTAGGGGATCTGGAGGGCCATATGCAGGTTCCTCACCCCTCTGGGGAACGCATTCTCACCAACTCTGTTCTGTGCCCTGATGCTTGCACTCCAGCCATACACATGGGTAGAAGGCTGTATGACTTATCTTTTTAGGAGTGAGATCATTTCAGAACCTACCCTCTATTGTACTGTCATCTTTAGAGTCTACTAGCAAATAAATCTTAAGACTATCAAATGAAAACAAGGCGCAGTTGTGGGTTTGGCAACTAAGTACTTCTTTTACTGATGAGAATAAGCTACCAGCTGGACTCTTTAGCATAAACAGCTAACCAGCTACCATCAGCTCTCAGCTAGGCCCTAACAGATGGGCTATAACTCAGCCAAGAACTAAAGAACAACTCTCCTTTGGTTTTCTCCTAGACTAACTCTGTGGATTGAGCTCTGGATTCAAAGTCTGAGCAGACCTTGGGTAAAATGAAGGCTGGCTGTGTGCTAAACTGGAGTTGGCATTGGATACATGGCTTGGCTGTATCACTTATTGGCTCTTCAACCTTAGTTAAGTCTGTCACTTTCATTTGATTTTTAGGTCCTTTGGAAAAGAAATATAATCATACCCTACCTGTGTCATCAGGATAGTGTAAAGATCCATTAGATACCTCATCATGGTTCCTTGTACCTGAGGGTCCAGGCAATGGAAATCTCTTGTTATGACTCTGACTTCTTGTATTCCTAAATATATCTGTCCTTTGTCCTGTCTTCTAGTAGCTCTATATTTTACCAGGTATGAGTTGGGGTAAAAGAGAAAAAGAATGATTTGATCAGGCATATAAATACATGATAGAATGTTAGGCCATCAAGCTAAGTACTTTAAACCAGCAATAATTCATTTAAGGATCTTTTCATTCATTTGATAAATATTTATTAATGACTTACTAATAAAAATACTAGTTTTGTTTTATAATATATGTATATGATATATATTTTTGGTATAAATGAGTAGAAAGATGATTAAGTATAAATCCAATGTCTCTTGATAGTGGCAGCAACTGCATGGCTGATTGGCTGATGAGTATGTGAACAGTGCCTGTGGAAATGTTATAGGAGTTGGCCAAAGGACAGGTTATATACAGCAAGACATTTAGAATAACAAAGGATTCATTACACTGCAGTCATGCTCAAGGGGAGAAGTCAGGCTTAAATAATGAATGATAGCTTGTTAATCAGTTCCAGTGTCCAGGGTAGGAAGGAGGAAAATTTTTGGCCCCTTCTCTGCATCAGACCTGCCTCTTCTAGCCACCTTTTTCTTATCTCATCTCCAGCTTGTTCTCTAAAAGGTGAAGTGTTGAAACCTGGTTCATAGTGGTCTTTTAAGGGATGAACCTGCGATCTACTTCTTGTTTCCTGCTTCAGAGTGGTCAGCAGGTTTAAACAGAATTTAGCTCTTTGTGGCTGGCAAGGCAATTTATTTCTATCTCTTCCACACATGCAGCTATCTGGATGTTAATGCTTTCAACTTCCATCCCTTTCATTGTTAGGTAGATGTGGTGAGATCTTAGAATTTAGACAGAGGGAAACTAGTCTGCTTTAGTCATTGCTCTAAGTAATGTGAAAGCTATCCTTTACCAGTGTGCGCACAAATTTACGTGTGTAGTATAATACGAAATATTACTAATAACTAGAGCCAAATGTCAGAAAAGGAATGGGGGAAGAACCTGAAAAGAAATTTTGAGGAGGGCTTCATAGTGATACAAAGTTTCCTAAATATTGCTTTTCCTTCTGTTGGTTTGTCTAGGCAAGTTGAACATTCCTGGTCCAAAACCTTTGGTTAATTCTATAACCAAGAACTAACAGCACCTGTGGCTCAGTGAGTAGGGTGCCGGCCCCATATGCTGGAGGTAGCGGGTTCAAACCCAGCCCCAGCCAAAAACTGCAAAAAAAAAGAACTAAGACCTCAGAACTATTGTATTGGAATTTAAGATTAAGTATGAATTTATAACAGCAAATACAAATATGAGCAAAAACTGAATAAGAAATATAATTTCAAAAAATATCATATTTATAAAATCAGTATAATTATGCAGTTTATAAAAATAAATTTAATGAAAAATTATAAAATATTTTATGAATAAAATACTAGGGGAGTACTTCAAAGGTGACCATTGTGATATTCAGCAATGAGGTATGTAGCACTTTTTCTAGGATGAGTTTGTAAACTTATTGTCTGACCTTGTATGTATGTTTGTTTACTTATCTTGGCTCAACTCTTGTATGTATGTTTGTTTACTTATCTTGGCTCAATTAGTCTTACTAATTTAAAACTTTTCCAAAGTTTTTCCATGGAATCTGTATTTTTCAGAAGGTACACTAGTTATTCCGAGACTTAGTAAGTCTTTAGTAAAGACTTGCCTGGAAGGTGAAGTCCAAGTTCTTAGTAAGGCACACTCCAGCCTTCTGATCTTTATCCCTCACCTCCTGCACCCTCTTCCTGGTGACACTGACCTGCTTTCACGTTTTCACCATGCCATTTTCTCTTACACCTAGCATAGGCTCTGTCCTCTGTCTATAGGTCTCTCCTCACCTTACTTGAACTCTAGTCCATCTGATAAAACTCTGGTTTATTATTTATGCCTCAGCTCATGTGTTGTCTTCTCTGTGACTGTTTTTTATTTCTTCAGGAAGATTTAAGGGATCCTTCTTCGTATCTCTGTTTTTACATGATGTAAATACACATGCCTTATGCCTCTCTACACA
The DNA here is from genome assembly GCA_963574655.1 of Perodicticus potto. Classification (NCBI taxonomy): domain Eukaryota; kingdom Metazoa; phylum Chordata; class Mammalia; order Primates; family Lorisidae; genus Perodicticus; species Perodicticus potto. Next base: position 12,235 of record CAUYRH010003626.1, read on the forward strand.
TCAGCACAGAGCCTCGTGTTTTTTATTAAGGTCAAGCATCTATTATAATATCAAGTACATATAGCGTTAATGAGCTCTTGCCATGCAAACAGCAAATATATGCAAGTTAGAAGATGTAACTCAACTTCTTTACCATTCAGATGCACCTAACACATATGATCACTTTCTATATGCCACACATGATGCTGGGTGTGTCCCTCCACACAACATTAACAAATCTTAATCATAATCCATGGGAAGGCATAGGTTTTATTACCCCTCCTTAACCTTATACTTAAGGTAGAGCCAGAACTCAAGCCCAGATCTCTATTTTTGGTTCTGAGGATTCTTCCTCCACATGCCTATAGCCTTACTTTAGTGATAAAGTAAGACATCTCTGTAACCAAAACACATCTTACACGTTAGAGAAAATTCTTTAGGGACTTAGACCCATGAATTGGGGCCATGTCCCTTTACAGTCTAGAAGAGTATTTTTCAGGGCTTGTTTTGTAAACTTTTCAATAAACCCTTCATGTGAGCAGTTCTTAATAAACATTGTCTTGACCAAACAATTTTCTCCTGTGTTATAGGAACTTGAGCTATAAAAGGCAATAGGTATGAAAGAAAACCCATCACACACTTTATGACAACCATACTTGTGAGCCAGTAACTCAGGAAAAGGTAATTATAAAAATCATCAGAAAGTGTTTTCAGCACTAATGAAAGTTTTTCCTTGGGGGAGCTCTTGGTGGTAGTTATTCACACAAATTATTTCTCAAGAGCCCACAGCTGATTGACTAGTTCAATTAAACTGTAATGCTTTCCAAGTGGCAAAGGAGGGAAATACTTTTTCTAAAGAAAGAAGTTTCCTGTCTAATAAATAACTACTTGCCTTGGTATGAAATTTAACAGTAGCTGTGGCATTCTATATCAAAAAAATAAATTGCAGTGTATGAAGTTAACAAATTTTTCATGTAAATGCTACCAACTCAGCTTAGAAACATCAGGCAGTGGCTGTTCATGACAAAAGGCACTATCTCAGCTCTTGACTCCTTGTCAGACATCAGAGGCATTGAAGACAAGGCCGTCATCTTAGCAAGAATTAGGAATGAGGTCTTTGTTTTGTTTTTTTCTATATTTATGTGTACTAAAATGTTACCACTGGACATTAATGGGAAACTTAATGGGAAAATCAATAACAAAATCATAGCCAAATCTGTGAACCCAATTGATACCTTGATATTGTATTTTGATAGCTCATTTTGCATATATACCTTTAATGGACATTCATTTTGTAATATATCACAAAAACTGTCGATATGATTATTTCAAAAGATTATGATTTCCCTGAGGATGGGAACTGAGTTATTCTTTTTTTAATTTCAAAATATTAAGGGGGTAGAAATTTTTTTATTACAGAGATACCTTTTATAATGATTAAGTTGGGGCTTGTAGTGTGCCTGTCATCAGAATATTGTTCAATTCCACCTCTTCCTTCCTCCCCTCTCTCCTTCTTGATTTCCTATGAACTTCATGTGTTTTTGTGCCTGTGTTTGCCCATCCTAGTTCTTAGAGAGCACATGTGGGGTTTGTTTTTCCATTCTTGAGAAATTTCATTTAGAATAATTGCCTCCAGTTTCATCCATGTTGCTGCAAAGCCATCATTTCATTTTTTTCTTGGCTGAGTAGTATTCCATGAAATATATAATACCAAATTTGTCACTATTTTGACATAGGTAAAATAATGGACCTTTTCCTGGAGTTTCTGGGTGTAATAACAAAACCACATGACAGTAAGACAGTGAAGACTGGAACTAATGCAGAAGAGGGCTGCTTTGGTTGGTGTGGGCTGTTGTCACAAGACTGGGTGGCTTAACCAGCAGAAATTAATTTCTTACAATTTTGGATGCTGGAAAGTCTGAAATCAGCATGCCAGCATGGTCAGGTCTGATATAAACCCTCTTCTTGATTTGTACATAGCCACTTTCTTGCTGTGTCCTCAACATGGCTCAAAGCAAAGAAGGAAACAGGTTCTGTCATGTCTATCTTATTAGGGCACTCATACCATTACCAGAGCTCCACGGTTGTGACCTTATTATCTCCAAAGACCCTGTCTCCAAATACCATCACAACGGGGATTTTAATGTCAACATATGAATTTGGAAGGACACAAATACATATGCATACACAAACACATAACAAAGGAGAAACAAGACTGGAAAGAAGAGGCTGTGGATGAATCGGGCACTGCTTCCAGCTCTGCCTTGCACTGTTCATTTACGTCAGTTAATAAGTTCCCAATTACTTGACAATTTGAGTTGAGTTTGTATAGTTCACTCCTGACTGTTTCCACCAGAGTTTTTTTGGAATCTTTCAGATTAGATTCTGGTGAAGCCCTGTGATGCTGGAAGAGTTAGTTGGGACTGATGGGCCTTTGACATTTCCTCCCACCCCAGAAATATGGTGTTTATGAAATGTATGGATAAACAAACAAATGAATAAGTAGTTAAGTACACAGGTAGGTGGATAATGTGCAAAAGACCTGACATATGGACCCTAAAAAAATTTGAGCATTTAGCCATATGCTCCCATACCTGTTATTCTACGCAGAGCTCTTAGAAGTTAGAGCATTTTCTTGTGCTCAGTGTGGCCCTGAAATGCCAAATCAGTGTCTGGATTTACTTCAGAGAGTTACTGGATAGGCCAGCATATTCTAGGTTGACAAGTTAAGTTCTGTATTCTCCTGGATAAAGAATGAAAGAATGGCATTTACCAGGGTTTATCTTAACTCCACTTAAGACCGTGGCTTTGGAAAATTAGTCATTTTTTGTTGGGGTCCCGCACCAAGAGCAGCGAGACCTGTGAAAACTGGCATGATCGACTGAAGAAATATAAAGTTAGAAGTGACAGTAAAGGAAGACAAGAGACATAGAGTAGAATTAAAAGTGGGAGCTCAGGGGTCCACTGCCCATTGTGAGATTCTGACAATGACCCAGAGTATTTGTTCCTCTCAGATTTTATTGAAATCTATTTGCCCAGAGGGTAAGATGGGGGAGGGAACAAAGACAGTGGCAGTTTTTTGGATTGATCACATCAGCTCCTATTGCTATTATTATTAACCTTAAGGGTGGGCTTCAGAAATCTGAAATCTGAGCCTTGGATTGGGAGAGTCTCCTGCTTGAGGTCACACATACAGATTTCTAGGGAGGTGTTAAGCTCTGCTAGTTCTCTGTGGAGTAAAATGCCACCTGCGTTAATCTCTTCTGAGGAAACAGTGGGGGGGAGGCATTTTCCTCCCATCACTACCACAGAGGATTTTCCTCTGCGATAAGGGATATAAACTCTTCTGCCCATATCTCAGAGCTCAAGCTACTTCCTTGGTCTCTGCCACAGGCAAATGCAAATCTTCACAATGGGTATCTGCTTTGCTTGTTTAATGGGCAGGAAATGCCCCCAAAGATATATTTTTTCTTAGGACTTACCATAGCCTCTTGTTTTTCTTTTCTTTCTTTTTTTTTTTTTTTTGCAGTTTTGGCCAGGCTGCCTTGAACCTGCCACCTCGTATCTGGGATTGGTGCCCTACTCCTTGAGCCACAGGTGCTGCCCTGTCATCACCTCTTCTATGACCGTTGTTCTCCTCAGAGTGCTCAGAGACCCAGCAGGGTGTTTGCAAGCTGTATCCTCAACAGGCTATAATTTCAGAAAAGGTAAGAAGCTTGCCAGAAATGGCTAGCTTAAATGTAAACTAGCTGACTTTTCTTTGTTCTGACTCACTCACTTACTTTTTAGTTTTCCTCTTTTTCTGGGGATGCTTTCCTTTGTCAAGAATGGGGTCTTCAGTTCTCATTCTCCCAGCAATTTTCTGGTGCTGAGTTTCTTCACCTATTAAGGGGGAAGACTCACTTGTTAGAGGTAAAACAAGGAAAAGAAGATTGAATAAGACAGTATTGTTGGTGTTAAAATTCTGGTGATTATTTCATTTTTATTATTTTTGTAAGGAGTATGAACAAAGAAGAAAATGCTGTAGACTTTGGTGAAAAGCCTCAGGGATTTGCTGCAAAATTAGCTGCATATTCTGGGACATGGTTATGACTGGTGATACTTGTTTTATTATTTGAAGGACTGTCTGAGGAGATACAATAAAGTACTGAAGGAAGGGAATACGAATGAATTTTAAATGTGACAGAGCGTTTGGGCCAGTGAAATCAGTCAGTCTTGCCTAGAGAAGTAATCAATAGAAGACGCATATCCCCCCGAAAGATCTCTTAATTAGCCCATATTAAATCTAGAAAACAATGTATTAAAGTTTTAGGATTTAGAGCTGCCAATTCAAATGATGTCATTGTTGTGTATTCAAAACAGGGTTTGTGCTATGGCTCTAGTTCCTGAAAAGATTTTTAAAAAAGTAAAAACACAATAAAAAACAAGGGTTTAAATCTCTCCCTTCTTGTTACACAAATTGAGACAGATATAAACCTTGGTTTCTGTAAAGTGGAAATAAAAATGTTTGTTTTTTTTTGTATTATATCACTTAGTTGTTAAAATAGATGATATGATGATCATAATTATAGGTAATAGTAACTAACTTTAGTACCTAGGATGGGCCAAGCACTGTTTTAAAAGTCCAGCATATTGTCTCATTTATTCTTCAGGATAATCAGATAAGTAGGTTTAAAATAAGTTGGTGCAAAAGTAATTACTGTTATGGACCAGGAATTTTAAATCATTGTGATACAAGATTCCACCACTCAGGGCTAGACTGGAAGTCCCCCATTCTCTAGGCCTAGGTGAGCTCAGAGGTCAGACCCCCATTTTTAGGCCTTTTCTGGGACACACTCTCTGGGTTCTGATAAGATCATAAACAAAGCAGCTTGAGATGTTTTTTTGGGTGCTTCCACCTTGAGTAGGAGCACACACCCTAATCCCTTCTCAGAGACAAAGACTGTAAAGGACCTGGTAACCTGGCCCTAGTGGAGGAGGAATTACAGTCATCATTTGTTAATGCACTCACTAAGTTTGAAGAGATGTTTTTCCATCTACCAACTTCTGGCCATGTGTAATTCTCTAGACCTAAAACTCCTAGATAAAGAGCCCATATGCAGACTTTCCAGTTAGTTCAGTTCTTTCTTCCTTCCAGAAGCTCTGGTGCTTTTTACTTCTTCTGTATTCCTTTCTAACTTCTAATAAAAATCCTATCTTACTGGAATTCAGAAAGCTGTAGTGGATCATACAGTAGCAGGCCACCAAACAGTGACCAGGACTTTTTTTGGTGCAAGTTTGACTTTGGGAAGTACTTTGAAAGTTCCTGTCATTGCAACTACTGAGTTGGTCATTGCCAATTGTCATATGAAATCCACTTTTCATAGGACATCTCAATCTGATAGAGAAATTATTCATTGTTGTGTAGAAGAGACGACACTTGAAAACGATGATTCCTCTGATTTTCAGTTAGCTCATGAGGGACTCACTTAGCAAGCCTTTTCACCTTTTAAATTGACTTCAAATGCCCAAAGCCCATAGAATGGTTGATTTTGAGTTCCTTGGCAACTTCCTGTGTGGTTGTCAGAGGATCAGCTTCGATGATTCCTCTCGATTGGTCATTGTCACCTTCCAATGGCCGGCAACTATGCTCCTCATCTTCAAGGCTCTCGGCTCCTTTGTAGAACTTCTTGAGACACTGCGGTGCTATGTGTTCATTAGCAGTTCCTGGGCCAGATGTTACTGATGTTGTAAGTTGTCTCCTCTGTTTTATGACCCATTTTAAACTTGACTAAGGAAATCATTTGGATTTGTTTAACATCATTTCCATAGTCCAAATTAAATATAAAATAAATAGGAAGTAATAAGTTATTAGGAAAAAAAAGTGAGAAATTCACATTAAAATGGTGTATAACCACCCACATAAGAGAAAATCTCAATTTAATTCAAGGTGAAGGGGATTGGTGGTCTCATTTAATGGACACAGTTTAAGGGTGTGTGGCACACTATTTGGGTGCAGGACACAACTACAAGAGGGACTCTACCTAAAAAGTGCAAATATTATGAACTAGTTGTTTGTACCCTCACATTAACCAGAAATAAAAAGTTTTTTTTAAAAAGTAAAAAAAAATTAAAAATTAAATAGTGTATAATATGACTACAATTATTCAAGAATGTATTCCAGTTTCAAATGACAAATTCCAACAGTGCAAAAAGCCAATTACTTTTGCACCAACCTGAATAAGGGGGCGGTGGCTGAGATTTTATGCATCTTGCCTAAAACTGCCCAGTTAGCAAGTGATGAAATAGGCTTTTCACTAAGGTAATCTACTACAGAGTTTTTTACAAGGTTTTAAAGAATTTCTTTGTATTGCTTTTCTCTCAGAGCAGATGGTAAAAACTCAATATACATGTCAAAGTTGAAATCAAATTATGTACATACTCCAACTGGGAGAGATGGCTGGGGATTACCTAAATGGTAATAAAATGTAGCTGACTTGTCCCTACCTACATTTCCACAAACGCAGTGTTGATTCAAGATCTAAGCTGCTTTCTCTAGATCTGACACTAATCCCATTTTTGTTCCTCTGTCTGTGGTGGCTTCTTTCCCTCTCTAATGTGGTAGTTCCCTCGTCTCCTGCTTCATCAGATTGAAGCACAATGGTGAATGAATTCACTCAGCCAAGTTTCTTAAACTGTGATTAAGCCTGGCCCTTGGCGTTGATGCATCCAATGCTTTTCCTAGCACATGGACATACAGAAGATGAACTGGGTCTGTAGTGTACAAACTTCTTTGGGTTCCGAAGCCTTTAAGTATTAAAGAGAAGTTTAATTAGAAAGAGGTAGCCCTACAAGATAGTAAAATATATTATAAAGCAACAACAAGGGCGGTGCCTGTGGCTCAAAGGAGTAGGGCACCGGCCCCATATGCTGGAGGTGGTGGGTTCAAACCCAGCCCCAGCCAAAAACTGCAAAACAACAACAACAACAACAACACTAAACTAGTGTGGGAGGCATAAGGATGACATCAGTGGAGCAGATCCAGAAAGTCCAGAAATAGACACAAGTACAGCAAATAATTTCATATAGTGTAAAGGTGCTTACATCTGGGGGGAGCAGCTGAAGTATTCACAGGAGAAATGGGTAGCTGCATAAAACAATAAGATTGGAACCATACTTTGAGTCTCATATCAGAATAAGTTGATCATATTTTTGAAAAATAAAAATTTAAATGTTTAAAAATGGGAAACTGAAAAAATAATCAAGATTGAGGAAGGCCTTTCTAGTTATGATGGAAACCTCAAAAACCATAAAGGAAAGGCTCAATATTTGCCTTCATATATTTTTTAAGTTGCAAAGATGACTATATAAATTGACAAATGGGATTAGATTACATAATGGGAAGATATTTGCACTAAACTAACAAATAAAGGGTTAGTTTTCCTAAAATACAAAACACTTTCACAAATTAATAAGAAAAAGACCATTAAGCCAATTGATAAAAGTGGACAGAGAATATGAATTGACAGTTCACAGGAAAGGAAAATAAAATGATACTTTATTATACAAAAATGTTTATTATTTATATAACACTTATTTTATATTACATTTGTATTATAAGACAGACATTTTTTTTTCACCTGGTAAAGATTAGAAATTTGGAAACTTGCTGTGATGATGAGAGTGTAATATACTCTCATGCATTGCTGGTGGAAGTGTAAATTGTCCTGCAGAGGACAGTTTGGCAATATCAGCTAAAATTACAAACGACATAACTTTTGATTTGGCAATTCCTCCTCTATGAATTATCTTAAACATGGAGGTAATTGAAATGTCTATGTATATCAGTATCCAATATATGTCATCAAGTAAAAATAGCAAGGTGTAAGACAGGCTACATGGGTCTGCTGTGATCCATAAAATATATTTACAAAGATACACAAGAGCTGAATCTGGGGAAAGGGGTGGAATGGCCAGAGGACACGGATAGGTGGGAAACTTTTCACTATCAACTATTTTTATATTTTGTATTATTAACTATAGAAAGTTTTACCTTTTCAATAAATAAAAATTTTAATTCTCCACATACATGGCAACTTTTTTTTTATGTTGCTGTATATGCTATTACTTTGTTACTTTTTTAAAAATATATGTATTTTATTATTCTTCATTACATTATTCCCCCCCCACCCCTCCGTGGTAAGACAGAATTGATTTACAGAAAAGAATACAGAAAACACCAAAGCTCCTGGTAGAGGGAGAGATTTCAAGTGGGGAGAGAGATGC
>CAUYRH010003628.1:0-10300 GCA_963574655.1 Perodicticus potto
CAGCAGTGTAGAAGTGTTCCCTTTTCTCTACATCCACGCCAACATCTCTGGTTTTGGGATTTTGTGATGTGGGCTAATCTTACTGGAGTTAGATGATATCTCATAGTAGTTTTGATTTGCATTTCTCTGATGATTAAGGATAGATCAATTTTTTGAATGAATTCTATGCAAACCTGAAATATATATTACAAATGTGTCATTTTTTATAATGGCCAAGTAAGAAACATTTGAAATCACTATATACAATTGCAGTTGTGAATATATCTTTAAGGGAGATTTTCATGCCCATGTCACTCACTCATTCTTCAGCTTGTTGAGCATCTTACATTTCAGTCCACAAACCAGACACTGGAGAATAAAAGACAACATTGCCAACTTCAGAGTTCACCTCTGTAAAAAGAAGCCTAATAAAGGAAAGACTGGCCTACAATGAGGAACATGCTGTCATAGAGTTGGGTTTGTGACTCCAGGAGTGCTTAAGGAGGCATCTAAAAATTCTAACTTGCCTTGTTTCCATCCTAAAGAGACATTCTCACACACAAGCACCCAGATGAAGCACACAGTATGGTTCCAAGAAATAAGAGAAGGTTCACCGGGTGGCTCATCATGATAGACAAAAACCTCAGCAAAAGTTCTACAACTGGTAAAATCACAAGAAAATTATACTGATTCTTATAAAAGTCCTGAGTCTAGAGATTACTGTGATACCAATGCACAATTCTTAAAAACATTCTTCAAAGAGAGTTCCTACAGATGCTTAGGCCACTGGAATTGTGCCACCACCTACTCTCACTATGCTGTATTCCAGCAGAGGAAGTCCTCACCCATAGCCAATCCCACATCAGCATCCAAAAATCATGGGATATGTAGATAGGCAGAACCTACAAGGACTTTATTAGGAAGAACACTAGACCTGGATCGGTGAACCTGGATTCTCAAACTGATGACATGGGTATCACAGGTCACATGCCCATTCTCAGCAACTCAAACAGATAGTTGAGCAAAAATGGCATTCTATAACCCCACTATCTGTTTTCAGAATATGGTGGCAAGTTTTGACTGTACCATGGACATGGACTAAAGATAACTCTAGTTGTGATTCAAGGAACTTAAGAAATTTATATCTCTACACAATGACTATAACCACGATAAGCACATACTCCTCTCACCTATGTGGCAGGTAACTGGGTTTTGAAGATATTGCTCTGATCCTCCTTGGAGTGATTGTATGGTATATATTGGACACCAACATTGTCCAGTCATCAATAGTGGCTGTAAATATAGATGGGATGTTGTTGCTATTCTCTAAAAGTTTCAGCAGAGTGTAGAGGAATATATCTACTTACACATGCCTATCACATGAGTCCACTTCTGAATCCTTCCAGGATGCAAATATAGAGATGGAGAACAAAGAGGGAGAATATCTCTCTAGTAAGCATATATGTTGATGTAAATAGATCAGGCGATGCTTCTTGAAATATTTGGTATTGGACTGAAGACTCTCAAATTTACTAAGCATGTACCTTCTGCCACTTTTTACAGTTATATAAATTTTGAATCATCAAGGAAAGGCAAATATGATCTGGACAGTTGGAAATGTTAGATCATTTATAGTGGCATTGTTAACAGAAGCACAGTGTCCTTTAGGAAATGGTGATAATATGTGAATGAGTTTCATTCTTTGTGCTATCTAACCTATTGGTCATGGTTGCAAAATGCCTCTTAACGAGGATTATAAAACTTGAGTTCTCTGAAAATAAGAAATGTCTGTCGTGGCTTTTTTTTATTATTAAATCATAGTTGTGTACATTATTGCAATCATGGTACAATGTGCTGGTTTCATATACAATCTGAAATATTTTCATCAAACTGATTAACATAGTGTCATGGCTTTGAAGTGATAAGAAATCAAGCATAATTGAAGTGACTCATATAAGTTTTGCAAAGTAAGTTGGAGTCAGCCCTGACCCTGGAGTGATCTCCTGACCCTCCTCCTACAGATACGTCCCATACTCCAGGATTGGAATACACAGGTTAAAAACAATGGGGAGAAGGAACAAAAAGAAATGGGAGGGACAGGGTCAAGGAGAAGAGAGAAGCAGCAGAATGCACCCATTTCTCTGGTATAGACACTTAGCTCATGAAAGGACAAAACTGGCCGCAGTGAAAATGGTTCATCTTTAAATTTAATTAATATTTTATTCTTCAATAGCAATTCAACTATAAACTTTTTCACAGCCTTGGTATCAATGACAAATTGTGAGTTTATAACCAGTGATCACAAACCTTTTTAATTTCTGCATGTCATATTTCCACCTCTTTTGAAATGTGATATCTATAGTCTTTTTTTATCTATAGTGTCTTAATATTTAAATTAATACTGCTGTTTTTTCATACTGTTACACATATTAAAGAAGAGTGCATATTATCCTCAGAATTTCAATGAAAAGACATATGCAGACTTAAGTCTTTAATTGTACACATACCTGTAAAATTTTATGTATTCATTTTTAAAGAGAGATTTGAAGCAAAAATAATAAAATTTTAATATAGACCTGATTTTAGTAGTGGGTGTATGAATGCTTATTACATTATATTGTGGCCCATGTTCCTGGTTTACAAAATTCTCTCCAGCATACCCCTTATCCTCATACTGGGAGACTTCAATATCCACAAAGGTATTCTATTCCACAAACTGACATTTCAGTTAATTTGTAACTTTTCATTCTGAGTTAATTTTAAACTAACAAACAGTTACAAAAATAATACATACTCTTCTCCCCAACCATGACACATACACACACTGAGGAAAGGCCCTTTGAGCACCCAACATGAAGGTGGTTTTTTACAAGTCAGAAAGAGAGCCCTCACAAGAAATCAAATTAGCTGACACCGTACCATAGACTTCTAGGCTCCACAGTTAAGCCTCCTAGCCTGTGGTATTTTGTAATGGCAGCTAGAAAGTTAAGCCTCCTAGCCTGTGGTATTTTGTAATGGCAGCTAGAAAGTTCAACCTAGTCACAGCGGTAATTGAGAGCAAAAATAATGGAAACTGAAAATAAAACTAGAATAACATATGAAGTGTGAACAAAAAACAAAAGTAACCTGCACACGTTTCAGTGTAACAAGGAGTATATTTATTTAGGAAGAACAAAGAAAGTTTAGAGCACTACCAAAGAGAGTTGGAAATGGATCCCTCTCATCATGGAGAGATGGTGGGACAGACAGAGAAAGACACAAAGGTAATCTCTTTCTCTCCGTGTGAAATTGGTGGTAAGTCTTTCATTGCCCTCTCTGTGCCTCCAGGCATTATTGCCCTTTTCTATTGGTCATTGATTATTGTCTCTTTCTATTGGTCATTGGTTACTTAGGTTACCGCATACCTACATTCTTCCTGGGCCCTCCAGACTTCCTGATTCCACAGGCTAGGCTTTCCTCTCATTCCCCTTGAAGCCCCTTTCTTAGTGTTCCTTCTCTGCTTCATGCTGTAGCCTAGAAGTATGGCATCCTTCCTTCCAAAGGAGCAGGCAAGAAAGGACATGGCTTGAGAATTGGGGTTTCTGTCTACAGCAGGGAGGCTCACAGCCTGAGGCAAATTCATGATCTGAAGGCATACTGCATGGCAATGGCTTAGCCGGTTTCACCTATTGCCTGTGGTCAGATATAGAGGAGATCTGCTGAGTCAGGCATGTGAGAGCAGAGCAGGTCTCCCTACCACCTACTGAGCTGTGAAGTCTGGACTACCCCTCCCCAAACTACCCCCATCCAGGGATCTTTGGTGTGGTAGCTGTGCCTTCCCTGTCTGGGAGCTTTCTCCAGCAACCTGGGAACCTCTCCCTGACTCCTCCTTCAGGAATGACTTAGGGAGCCTGGACACATCCTTGCCCAGTTTTGCCCCTCCCATCTGCCTCAGTGGTAGGGAAACACAGGACAGGGACCTATGGGAGTTCCAAGGCTCCCAACCAATACCTGGGACATCTGATACTGCTCCTGATAAAATGAGGCCAAGCACATATATCACAAACACCATCACAGCCGGCTCTCTCCTGCAAATACAACCTGCTAACTGGCATATCAACTTCTAAAGCCCATTGCAACATCTGAGGGGAAAAACTGTACATTGCTCGGCTGCCTCTTACCTGCTTGCACCATCTCAGGGCCTGAAGTGTGAACTGCATGTCCCAATATCATACATGCTGACAGAAGCCAACAGCACTGAAGAAAAATAATCTTCCAGAGACCTCCATCTCCCTTATTTGGCAGGATGCAGGGAACCTACTCAGATTCCTACTACACTACCACTATAACCTACAAATAATTAGCATTTGAGAAAATCACCACATAAAGACTATCTGTAAACAAAGAGTTCTTACAGAGCTGTGGCCCCCTGAAAACACCTATAAGCAAAGCCAAAGACCCCTACAAAAAATACCCTACAGTCACACCCTTAAGAGGGAAAAACAGCCTCTTCCAAACAATCATGAATTCACAAATAAGAAGTAGCAACTTCTCCAGAGAAGAAGGTATCAGCATAAGAATACCAGCAGTGTATTCTGGTACACAGAAAAACCAGTGTAATAACACTCCCCTCAAAGGCTCACAAGCGCTGTCCAGCAATAGATCCTAACCAAATCAAAAATACTGACACAAAAAATTCAAAATACATACTGTAAGGAAGCCCAATGAGAGCCAAGAGAAACTTGAAAACCAACACAAAGAAACCAGAAAAATATTCAGGATATAAATGAAAAATTTACTGAAGAGATAGATATCTTTCAAGTTAACTCAGATAAAAATAAAAAAGGAAAAAATAAATTAAAAAGTATTCAAGAAATAGAGGATTATGTAAAATGTCCAAACTAAGAATAATTGGTATTCCTGAGATAAAAGAAGAAAAAGCAAAAAATTTGGAAAAGCTCTTTGAGTGAATAATTAAGGGAAACTTCCCTAGTCTTGCTAAAGACTTATTAGTAGATATACATATACAAGAAGCTCAATGAAGTCCTGAGAGACTCAGTGAAAGAAGAACTGCACCAAGCACATAGTTATCAGACCATCTGAAGTCAACATGAAGAATAGAATCCTAAGAGCAGCAAGAAAAAAGCAGTCAATCACTTATAAAGAAAGTCTTATCATACTAAAAGAACACTTCAGCAGAAACTCTACATGCCAGAAGGAACTGGGGTACTAGTTTTAATCTTCTTAAACAAAATAACTGTTAACCAATAATTTTGTAGTCTGCCAAACTCAGTTTCATAAATGAAGGAGAAATTAAGTCATTTCTAGACAAGCAAATGTTAAGGAAATTTGTCACCAGGAGAATAGCCCCATAAGACATGGTCAAAGGAGTTTTTAAAAGGTTGATACCACTATAAAGGCAAACAAAAGGATAAAAAGTAACAGGGCCTATGAATCAGGAATGCAATTAAGAATACAAAGTGAGGCTCAGTGCCTGTGGCTCAACGGGCTAAGGCGCCAGCCACGTACACCTGAGCTGGCGGGTTCGAATCCAGCCCGGACCTGCCAAATAACAATGATGGCTGCAACCAAAAAATGGCCGGGCATTGTGGCGGGCACCTGTAGTCCCAGCTACTTGGGAGGCAGAGGCAAGAGACTCGCTTGAGCCCACGAATTGGAGATTGCTGTGAACTGTGATGCCACAGTACTCCGTCCAGGGTGACAGCTTGAGGCTCTGTCTCAAAAAAAAAAAAAAAAAGAATACAAAGTGACCAGGTAACAATAAACATGATGATAGGAACAGTACCTCCCATATCAATATTAACATTGAATGTAAATATACCAAATCCACCAACTTAAAAGATATACATTAGTGGAATGGATAAAAAAACAGAATCCAAATATTGTATCTGCAGCCATCAAGAAATTCACTTAACAAGCAAAGACTTATAGATTCAAGGTAAAGCAGTGGGAAAAAACTATTACAAAACAAAGGGAAGCCAAAAATGAGCAGGAGTAGCTAACTTACATAAAACAAAATTTAAATAAACAACAGCAATCACTAAGTCATGGAAGAAGCCCAAGTGCCCGTCGACCCACGAATGGATTAAAAAAATGTGGTATACATACACCATGGAATATTATGCAACCTTAAAGAAAGATGGAGACTTTACCTCTTTCATGTTTACATGGATGGAGCTGGAACATATTCTTCTTAGCAAAGTATCTCAAGAATGGAAGAAAAAGTATCCAGTGTACTCAGCCCTACTATGAAACTAATCTATAGCTTTCATATGAAGGTTATAATCCAATTACAGTACAAGAATATGGGGAAAGGGGCAAGGGAGGGGAGGGGATAGGGGAGGATGGGTGGTGGGAGGGTAATTGGTGGGATCACACCTATGGTCCATCTTAGAAAGGTACAGGTGAAACTTACTAAATGTAGAATATAAATGTCTTAACACAATAACTAAGAAAATGCCATGAAGGCTATGTTAACCACTTTGATGAAACTATTTCAGATTGTATATGAAACCAGCACATTGTACCCCATGATTGCTTTAACGTACACAGCTATTATTTAATAAAAATAAATAAATAAATAAACAACAGCCAAAAAATACACAGGTCATTATATATTGATAAAGGGATCAATTCAACAAGAAGATATGCCAACCCTAAATATATATGCACCTAATACCAGAATAAGCAGATTTTTTAAAATTAATAGAAATATGCCTAAGAAAATGACAGCAATACAATAGTTAAGGACTTAAATAGTACACTGACAACACAAGACAGATCACTGAGGTAGAAAATCAACAAAGAAAGACTGTACTTAAACTAGACTATAGAATAAATGTACTTAATAGACATTTATGAAAAATTCTACCCAACAAGTTTAGAATATTCATTTTTCTCTTTAACATGTGAAATATTTTCCAGGATAAACCACATGTCATGCCACAATATAAACCTCAATAAACTTTTGAAAATTGAAATCATATCAAGTATTCACTCGGAGTACAGTGGAATGAAACTAGAAAAAAATTCTAAGAGAAACTCTAAAAACTGTATAAATACATGGAAATTAAACGACGTGTTCCTGAGTGATTTTTGGGTCAACAATGAAATCAAGATGGAAATTTAAAAACTTTTATAAATGAATGATAATAGAGGTAAAACATATCAAAATCCATGAGGTACAGATAAAGTTCTAGAAGGGAAGTTCATTGTGCTAAATGCTTACATCAAAAGACAGAAATATTGGAAATTAACACTACAACATCACACCTATGGAATTGGAAAGAAATAAGAACACACAAACTCAAAGCTAGCAGAAGAAAAGAAATAACAAAATCTGAACAGAACTAAATTAAATTCAAACAAAGAAAATACAAAGGACCAATGAAACGAAAAGTTGGTTCTTTGAAAAGATTAACAAAAGTGATATACCAATAACCAAGAAAAGGAAAAAAAAGAAATCAAATGAGCTTAACCAGAAGTGAAAAAGAAAGTGTTATAACTGATAAAGCAGAAATACAACAGATCATCCAAGACTATTGTGAACATCTCTACTCTCACAAACTAGTAAATCTAGAAGAAATGGATAACTTCCTGAAAACAATCTCCTAAGCTTAAATCAGGAAGAAAGAGTAACGAGATTGAATCAGTAATGAAAAATATTCCCAAGGCTAAATGGATTCACAATCAAATTCTATGAGACATAAAAAGACAAACTGGTATCTATCCTACTAAAACTGTTCCAAAATATTGAGAAGGAAATAATCTTCCCTTAATTCATTCTTTAAAACAAGTATCATGCTGATACCAAAGCCAGGAAAGGGCATATATACACACAAAAGAAAACTATACACCAATATCCCAAACACACATAAATGCAAAAATCCTCAACAAAATACTAGTAAATCACATCTACCAGCATATCACAAAGATAATACACTATGACCAAGTGAGTTTTATCCCAGTAATGCAGGATGGTTCAAAATAGGCAAGTCAATATATGTGATTCACCATTCAATATATTGGTGAATTAAAAACAAAAACCATATGATAATATTAATAGATATGGAAAAATTATTCAATAAACTAGGAATAGAAGAACATACCTCAAAATTATTAAAGCCATATATGAAAAACCCACAGCTAACTTTACACTGAAGGGGGGAAAGTTTAAAGCAGTCCCACTAAGAACTGGAACAAACTGAGACAGAGGCATGATGGCTGACTGGAGCCAGCTTTTCACAGAGACTCTTTTCCAGAAGGAGAGTTAAAGGACAGAAGTTTAGCAAGAAAGCTGATGGTGTGGATCTGAGCCAAGAGAGAAGGTTGAAGAATGCACATCAATCCTGCTGAGACGAGCTGTGACCCCAAGTATACAAATAAAAGGTACAAAAACCATCACCAAGCAGATGGAAGAGCCCTCCCACACAACAATGGCTCACAATATACTCCATACAAACAAGCAAGCAGAGTTCAAATATCCTCCCATTTTATCCCATGGGAGAGATCCTCTAAAACCTGGACCTCCTTTCCCTCCTATGGTGCCATGGCACTCTCCTGCCAGGCATAAAATTATATAAAACTGTATATATTCTCTACCTGCAATTTTGAACTCCCAGCACTCCCCTCCACTCTCACCCCAAGGTCTGGAAGCCTGTCCCCCGTGGAGTCTGGACTCTTGGGATTTTCTCAAGGGGTGTGGACAGGGCATGGGTTATTGCTGATCTGTGCTGATTCTCTGGCACAGGAGAGAGGAGAGGACAGTCAGCTGAGAGACAACCTCAACTGAGAGGGAGCCACACAGGAGTGGTGGTGCCCTGGAGGCACAGAACAGCAGCCGTGGTGGGAACAATAGAGCTCACACCCCTGGGGATATTTTGAAAGGACACTCCCAGTCTCTGTGAGCAACCAGAGGAAACCAGGCATCTTCTCCAGTAGCAGCTACTGGCGGAACAGATCTAGGATGGAAATGGAGGCCCCATGAGTAAAGGGTATGCCTGAGGCCTGGGCGGACTAGAAAACAGACATGCAGAGATAGCAGACTCCCAGGGTGGGGCTGACCCAGACGACTGCTTCACTGAGTCTCAGGAACTGCAACCAAGACTGGGCAGTGTCACAGATAAGGCAGAGTTACTCAAACAGCATCTGTATTTCTGGGAGAGAAACAAATTCTGCAAAGTTGTTCTGTTCTCTCAGCAACATCAATCAGGGGCAGGGCTGGAACTGAGTGAAACACCCCAGCCCTTATTAAGCACCTGAGGTTGTCAGGCCTCACCTCCCCCTGCCAGATAGTGGCAGAGAGACGCAGCCTGGATGAGGAGACATAGCTCTCCCTTTGACTCAGGCAGGCACAAAACCCCTGGAGCATCTGCTCATAGGAGAGAACTGGGTCACAGCCCTGCAGGGTTATCAGTGACTGGGTGTGACAGAGGTGCAAGGTGGGGAAGGAGACATCAACCTTCCCAGACTTATTTATTTGTTGAGTGGGTCCTTCTGACCTCACAGAGCACCAGAACAAGTCATACTCGAGCTGCCAGCAGACCCTCGCTATCTAGTTGCCAGAGACCTTTTGAACCCTCCCACCTGAGACCAGTGCTGACTGGGACAATTGATATGGACCTCTTGAACTGGGCCAACCACTTGAGGACTATGCAAAGTGGTACTCTGGGTGTGTGGTTGTGGAAAGGTTTGATTTTCCTTTTCCAATTGTGGCCTGTATGGGGTGGGGTGACTTAATTGCTGGTATTTCTCCACAATTCAGACTTCAACCCAGAGTAACTGATTCACTAGGGCAAGACAGAGACCAGCTAAAAATAAGACAGAACCACTTAGCCCCACCACACCAAGAAGGTCCCCAGTTTCTCAGGCCGTAGCACTGTACGGGTCATTGGCAAAGCTCTATGGGAAAAGGTACAGACACCAGTCCCAGATTTTGGGCAAAAGACTAGCCAATCACTACTCCTGGAGCCCCCAACCCAACTTCTCCTTATCTGCTCATCTAGCCAAATGGTATAAAATAATCATGGGGTGGAATCAGCAGAAAAGCTCCAGTAACATGAATAACCAGAGTAGATCAACCCCCACAAGGTACAATGTGGTGGACACAACTGAAGATCCCATTCATTAACAGATGACTGAGAAGTCAGAAACTGAATTCAGAATTTGGATTGCAAATAAGATCAATAAAATAGAGGAAAAATTGGAATTAGAAATTCAAGGAGCATTTCAAAAGTTGTCTCAAGAATTTAAGGAATTCAAAGACAAAATCACCAAAGATTTTGACACATTGAAACAAGAATTTGCAGCCCTCAAAGATCTG
>CAUYRH010003629.1:0-14497 GCA_963574655.1 Perodicticus potto
GGCGTTGTGGCAGGCGCCTGTAGTCCCAGCTACTTGGGAGGCAGAGGCAAGAGACTCGCTCGAGCCCAGGAATTGGAGGTTGCTGTGAGCTGTGATGTCACAGCACTCTGTCCAGGGTGACAGCTTGAGACTGTCTCAAAAAAAAAAAAAAAAAAAAGTGTGCATGTGTATATCGTGTATGACATAAACATGCTTCATTTCTGCATATAGCTCCTGTGTACAACATTTGAAAGTATTCTCTTTGAACTGATATTAGTTAACAATATTTGTGACAGTTTTTGGATTCAAAATCAAGACTTTTAGTGCCCTAACCGCATTTAGTGTGCTGAGGAGGACCTGTAGTTCTGTGTCAGTGGGAAGCTGGGGAGAAGGGGGATGGGCAAGGCTGTATCCAGGAATTCTGGAGCCTTAGACAGCTCTGCTCTTAAGAAGCTTTTTTGTGGGTGGTGCCTGTGGCTCAGAGGAGTAGGCCACCAGCCCCATATGCCGGAGGTAGCAGGTTCAAACCCAGCCCAGGCCAAAAACTGCAAAAAAAAAGAAGCTTTTATGTTTGAAGATATAATCTTTGTCCCTCATGAAAGTAATGAGGGTGTATTTTAAGGTTGTACTAAAGCTGAAAGCATGGGTGATGACAGAGTCATTTATTAAACGACGAGGGTTTAATTTTCTAAACTTCGTACTTCAGGTGTATTTAGTTCCTGAAGTGTATCCTAGAATCTCACATGCTGGCTGATAAAATCAAGGAGTTCTATCTAGAAAGAGAACCCTGGATGAGAATGAATTCTGATCTTCTCAACTTTCGTGTGGATTATAGCACCATTTCCCCATCCTGTCCTGCCCCCCAGCCCCTCTGCTTTCCATTTAGCACCTGGGATCTGTTAATATGCAACACTAGCTCCTTAGATTTCCTTCTTACTCTCTGAAAGGCATTTCTGTGCCTTCTACCTACGACCCACCCCGTGACAGCGAGGCCCTGCAGGTTTGCTCCACCCCCCCACCCCAGTCTCCAGGACCTCCACTTTACCTAAGAGTCCCCTCTTCTCCTGTGTTCTCTAACATTCTCTAACAGCTGGGCCTCTTCTAAACAAGGAAGACAGGCTTTATCATTTTTCTCAGTAACTTCATGGTCCATGGTCATAGCTCTCCATCTAGTCTTACTCATTATTTTTATCTGTTTGGGTGTGTACCCTCCCCGCCCCCCACACGGCTAACACTCAATATAAATCATGGAATGATTGAACATAAATATATAGTTAAAACTTTTAGGATATATATTACTTTATATAACTCTCCTCTACCTCTTTACTAGTGCATTGTATACTTACTCCTGGGAAGTAATCAGGTAACTGTAGAAGTGATCAGATGGTTCCTGGAAGAAAAATTTAAAATGTCGATTAGAATTATGATTTCATTTCAATGAAAGATTAAGCAGAAGACTTGCAACCGTATGAATAAGGATACAAATTTTTTTTTTTTTTTTTTGGCTGAGCCGGGTTTGAACCCACCACCTCCGGTATACGGGGCCGGTGCCCTACTCCTTTGAGCCACAGGCACCACCCAGGATACAAATATTACACAATGGTTGTAGTTAATAGACTTCTAAAGGCCTGGGCCAGGACAAGCCACTAGGATTATTCAAGTGCTGTCCTAGCATAGTTTTCTCTGTATGTTTGACAATATTTGGAGAACAATTATTTTCTCTTAAATATTTTTATTATTTATGTATCTTAATGAGAACTCTCAGTGAGATATCTTAACTTGAAGGAACTAACTAAAGATGTTGTTTCAAAAGTTATTAGGTGCTAATTAAAAAGGAAGCAGGAAACCTGGATTGTTTTAACTCTGGTTTTCATTGCCTTTTAAATCTGTTTTCTCATTTTTAACTGGGGATTAAATTCACCTGTCTGGTTCATCAAAAAAAATAACTCTAACCCCAACAAAGTAAGGAAATTCCTGAGAAGCAATTTGGGGGTAGAGGGGCAGATTGCCCTAAATTAGGTATGTTGCGGTAATGTGAAATTTACATAGAGATTAGCAAATGCAACTGATGCACAGGTGAATGATAGTAGAAATCAAGATTGAACAGGATGTTTAAAGGTAGTAGCTTAAGCCATGAGCCAGCAAAGAACCTTTCTCTAAAGGTTCATATCGGAAATATTTTCAGATTTGAGGGCCAGTTGGTCTTATAATATTCATAGCTATTCAACTCTGCTGTATAGCCCAAGAGCAGCCTTGGACAATATTTAAAGAGATGAATGTGGTAGTGTTCCATTACAACTTTTTTATCAGACACTGAAATTTGAATTTTGTATAATTTTCACATGTTATGAAATCCTCTTCTTTTAAGTTGTTATTCAGCCATTTAAAATGGCTGGCTAGATTTGGCCTAAGGGTGTTTGCTGACTTCACTTTATACCAACAAAATCATTCATGTTCAAGAGGGAATAAGTAGCATAGGACTGAGGTTTAAGGACTAGATTTTTTTTCTTTTTTTGAGATAGAGTTTCACTATGTTGCCCTCGATAGAGGGCTGTGCTGTCACAGCTCACAGCAACCTCAAACTCTTGGGCTTAAGCAATTCTCTTGCCTCAGCCTCCCAAGTAGCTGGGACTACAGGTGCCCACCACAACACCTGGCTTTTTTTTTGTTTCAGTTGTCATTGTTGTTTAGTTGGCCCAGGCTGGGTTTGAACCCACCACCCTTGGTGTATGTGGCTGGTGCCGTAACCACTGTGCTATGGAGGCAGAGCCTAGGGACTAGATTTTTAAAATTTGTTTGGAGTTGTCAGTATCCAGAGAAGGAGCAATCGGATGTAGGAAAGGACCTGGCATGCTACAGTGTCAATGAAAAGTTCAAGGGGTAGGTGATTAGCAGTGTGTGATTAAGAAGATAATTAGAAAGATGAGGAGAAAGGAAAATACCATTGGTACTACTCAGAAGTCCACTGATGACCACTGAGAACTTTCCAAAAAATTATTATTAGAATGTCAGGAGATAGAAGCGGTAAGCATGTGGATGAAAACTGGAAGTAGAAGACTTAGAGCAGTCATTCAGGGTGCTGGCAGGCGAACTCTAGACAAATAGGAAGACAACTGTGAAATCTGCATAGTTGATTCCTTCCATGGAAGCATGACCCTTTCTTAAGCTTTAGGTGCTTAATAATCTCTTGAGATTTTATTCATCAATTTAACATTTGCTTACCACATACCAGGTCCTGTTCTAAGGACTTTATCAATAATAACTCTTTTAGTTGTCATAATAACCTTGTGATGTAAATACCGTTCTTACTCGGTTTTACACATGAGCAAATTGAGGCATAGGGAGGTGACTCCTCTAATCAGTGACCCGTATCATGAGTGGGATGGCTTCAGAGTTGGGCTCTTCACTACGAGGCTATGCTCTCAAGTTTTCCATGTCTAGGATATTAGAACTTTTTTTGTTCTGTTGCTGCTGTTACCTGGCTGAAGTTGGAATAGGATGTACCATGGATTTATATCTTTTCTATTGAATATATAGATTGTACAGTTCTATTTGTTTATTATTTTATTTTATTTTTTTAGAGGCAGGGTCTCATTCTGTCACCCAGGCTGGAGTGCAGTGGTGCAATCATGGCCTACTGCAACGTTGAGCTCCTGAGTTCAAGCAATCCTCCTGCCTCAGCTTCCCAAGTAGCTGGGGCTACAGGTGCATCCTACCAGGTCCTGCTAACATAACATCAGACTTAATATTGAGTAAGAAAGGCAATACTGGGTGGTGCCTATGGCTCAAAGGAGTAGGGCGCCAGCCCCATATACTGGAGGTGGTGGGTTCAAACCCAGCCCCGGCCAAAAACTGCAAAAAAAAAAAAAAAAAAAAGAAAAAAGAAAAGAAAAGAAAGGAAATACCTCATGCATGATTATTGCTGAAGTTTATTTTCTCTGGGCAAAGAGCACTTTTCTTTCCCCTTAGAAAGAGAAGGGGAAATGTGTCAGTAGGATTCATAGTGCAGAGTTTTGTTTTATTGCCATTACTTCCTTCAAAGTTTTTCTCAACCCTCACCTTTCCAGTGAGGCCACCCTGACTCCTATAATGCTGCAACATGGCCTCCCTCCCACACTCAAACCCTCTCTTGTCTTGTTCGACTTTTTTCTTTTTTCCGTTTTACTTACCACCTTTTGGTGTACCGTGCAATTGTACTTACTGTCTAAAAATGTAAGCCCCATGAGGGCAGGGATCTCACCCATTTTGTCCAATGGTATATCCAACATGAATGAAAAAAATGGCACAGTATAGGGGCTCCACATTTATCTTTCAGTGAATGAATCTATGTTCGGATACTATCATTGAGTACGTTGTTTTTGAATCTATGTATTATGTGCTGTGGAGAGGATTGAGCGTGTTTGGGATCTGTTTCCTTGAAAGAACAGTTTCTGTTTTCAACTGGAAGTGGGCATGGTGACACTTAACCTCAAACACTTGTGGATTGTGAATAGGAGAGTTTCTGCCCGGAACGCCACCTGTCTCTAATGGAGTGAGCAGAGTGAGGTCACTCTTACAGATAACTTTGTTTTCTAAAAGGGGACTTTGCCCATGAGTTTAAGGCAGCTATATAATCTAATGTACAGTCTCAGTTGTTTCTTGTTTACCATATGGCAGTTTATTTGCTTTAATGCTATATACAGGATCAAAGGACACAAATTAGAAACCTGTAATAATATGCCTGGTGATCTGGTAATATTTCTATTTTCTTTATCTTTTTGTGTGCTTTCAAAAAATTAAAAAATAAAAAATAAAAAAGTATTCAAAAAATAAAATTAAGGGGATAAAAAGATTTGAGGAGGAATCATTCCAAAGCTTTCCCTGCACAGAACCCCTTATATATACATTTTATTCTTTGACTAAGAACCTTTGTCACAAACTCGATATTTTGAATTAGTGGATTATTGCATTTTTCCATTCAGTTATAAGTCTGGCCCAAAGCTATGATATAAGAGGTCGTCTAAATCATTTTAAAACTGGCCCTGAGTGGAACTGGGGTGAGATGTGAGAAGCAATTTTCCCCTGTCTCTCTTTGTAGTATTTCCTGATTTCTGTTCTTCTTTTTGTTCCCATCCCTTTGACCTGGAATATAGCTCTCCAAAGCCTGTTTCTGATTTCTCTGTCTATTTGTTTTTTTCTCAGTACTCTGTGGGCAACAGTAGGAGAAGTTGGTAGCTGCCTACAGTATATTCAAGTTAAAGAGTAACTCTAGCAGTGTTTGTTTGCTACAAGGGGAGGATGATTGTGTAACTCTAAAAACTGGACGTTAAAGTGATAACTACATTTAAAATAAAGATTAAAAATGATCGGGATACTTTATCTAATTTCTTATTTGGAATGGGGAAGTTGTATTTTTGGAATTCTCATAGGGTTTTTGTTTGTTTTGTTTTTCGTTTTTTTGAGAGTTATGGCAGCTAGGAAGCATGTTAAATCACACGTTAGAACCCGTAATGCTGATTCTCAATCACTGGCAATGAAGGGTGGGAAGACGGGGCATTGTAATTTGCACAAAAATGCAACCAAGTCATCATTTGCAGCTCCTTGAAGATTCGATTCTGAAGTTTTACTGCTGGTGCGTCCTTGGTGTGGGAGGCAGAGCCTAGGGGCGTGGTTGGGAAACAATAGTTTGCCCCCCCCACCCCCAAATCAATTCAAATCTCCTGCACTCTGAATTCACAGGCTTTGCTCTCAGACTTGTTAGTTCCTGTAAAAGGATCTGGAAGTTCACAGTGGCTTAGTGACATGAGGAACATGTTTGTTTCATCTCGACTTCCATAGAGAAAAATCTGCACTATTTTTGTGGACTTTAGAGAGGAGAAACTTCTGATCCGTTGGAAAGAAAAGTGAATGAATGGGCAGGGAAGCAGAAAGCCTGATGTGGCTGTCATGCAAATAAGAACCGTGATTGGCTTTCTCTTTCTTTCTGTGGCACGATGTCACTGGCTGCTCTCAGCCTTTAAGATTAGGTTTCAGTGGGAGTTTTTCAGGTTCAAGGACTGTTAATGGTTTGTAACTGCCTGACAATAAGCTCAACCTCGAAGTTAAACCAGCCTGGGCAGATGTCTGAGGATATAAGACCAGAGGAAGGAAAGTTAGAATATGGAGCAGGAGGACGCAGCCTGCCACCTGCCTACTGGACTGAGCTTTTAATGTGATTTAAATTTCTAAGCCCTATGTAGGCGTCCTGGAAATGGTGGTCTTCATTAACGCGAAGATTAAGTCTTTCATTAAACTTTTTAAGAAGAAAAGTAAGTAGTTGCACATTACCTGTTGTATGCATTTGTGTCTGTGTGTGTGTGTCCAGCGGGGTGTGTTGTGTGTACTTTGTGTCCTTCTTCCTTTTCAGTGATGAAATTAGAGTGTGGAACAGCATAATTGGCATGAGTTAAACTCCTTTCCATACCAGCCTGTTTAAATACCTCTGACTTTTGTAACTCAAGGATAATATTATGTGATCTTAGTAGGTCTTATTTATTTATGGTTGGGGTTTTAAGTGAAGTCGCTTTTTTTGTGCTTCTCAAAAGAAGTCCTTTAAAGGAGGGGAAACCCCCTTGTATTTGATTTATATTTCCCTTGGTACACAGTGTGTGGCTTTTTGAGTCTTTGGCTAAATGTGTAGCTGAGGTGAAGGAGGAGCCTTTGTGTGGTGTGGCGCATATTTTTGGTGGGGATAATCCCCTAAAACTGCCCGGCACTCTCTGTTACATACTTACGAGCTCACGGACAAACTGTCTAGACTGATTGGTGATTGCCGTAAGGTACAGAGCTTTTGTGGTGTGGTTTCACTGTGTACTTAGCATTGGTTTAAATTTCTCAATGCAGGTGCTTCTTCATTCCTTTGAAAATATAATTTTTATAACTACGTGGCTTTGCTTATACATAGTGGGTGGTTTATTTTCTTTTAGTTTAACTTTTTGACCAATGACTTAAACTGGATACACGTGCATGAGTAGAACAGTGGTAGGAGAAGCTTTGGAGAAAGCAACAGAATAGCACCCTAGGCTCATTTTCTGCAGCTCCCTTGCTCAAAGGCCGTCTTTAGATAGACAGAGTAAAATCTTCCCCGGGCGAGAGTGAAGGGCACCAGGGTGTATACAACTGCTCTTTTCATACCAGCCAGTTGGTAGCCATGTAATGGGGCTAATGGTGTGATTATTACACAGTCACAAATACCATTACTTGGATTTGATTTCTAGTTGGCAAAGAGGAAAAAGATTTCAATGTTCAATATTTCTAACTGCGAAGCGTGGTAACTCAATCCGTAAAATAAATGGACACCAGCATAAAACAGTATATTGAACTCTGGATACCCTTTGTGGGATTATGGCACGTTTGGCACTGTGCTGGAGTCTCTGAAACATAAATGAGAGTTAACTCAGGTCTTTGTGGATTTTGTGTATTAAGATTGATAGTTACATGCACCACGCGAAGCATTTGTTCAACAAGAGAGTATGTGAAATATTAACGTGCCTAATTTGCACGCAGCTTTTGTCAAACATCACCTGCAGAAAGAACCCAGAGCATTTCTGTTTCTAACTCGATATCTAGTTCTCAATGTTTATTTTGTCATTTAGTAATGTTTGGAGAAGGTGGGATCCTTTAAAAAGTGAATTATTCTTTTCAGATTCATAGAATTGTAAAATTTAGTAGTTGTAGTAAAGATGGTATATGGGGTGGGGGGGTAACCTGTGGCCCAGGTTACCAGGGGAGCTGGGAAAGACACAGTTCCTCCTCTGTGACGGCTCTGAAGTTTGGGGTCTTTTGGAATAATTTTCCCTCCTCCTGCCACCACTGCACCATTCCTTGAGTCATTTTGAGCTAAGAGCTTTACTCTTGTTAATTCGTCTTTATTAACAGCCCTAATCACAATACTATGAGGTATATTGAGTTAATTTCAAATATGTTCAGATAGAATCACTAGTTCATCCCGTTACACTACACTTTGAGAATCTGGTTGGTGATCTAGTTTCCTGCTACATGTTATGTTGTAGAAATGGGTATGCCCAGTGTGAACTCTAAAATGGGTCAGGCTCGGGGCGATTTGCCCTTACAGGTCGGGTGTCTGTTGATTTTACAGGAGTTAGATTTGTACCTCAGCACTGGTACTTTTCTCTTAAACTTTCCCAGTCTTTCCCATGCCTGGCTTATGTGGCAGATACATAGAAAGTATTAAAAAATTATTGATAAATTTGTTTTAGTGCTGTCGGCTTCATTTCAGGCTCCAGTGATGCCTCAACTTGTGTTGTCAGGAAAAATGAAATAAAGAGGTCCCAAGCCTTGGTGGGGAGGGGGCGGTTAAAGGAGAATTAATACAGAGATTTATCTTAGTCTCAGGAAACATTTTCCTCTTTCATGTTTTGGTATCTTTTGTGTGTGTGTGTGGGGGGAATTTAGTTGAATTGGGTAGTGTCATTTGTAATTTTTTTAAAACTAATTTTAATATAAAAGTATCCCTTGAAAGCAAAAAATGCAGAGAAAATTTTATACCACAAATGGATCTCCATGTCAATGAGACATGCCATTTAAATATATTAAATTGAACATTTATGATTAATTTTTTAAAATGCAGTTGAGTTTATGACAATGGTACTTTTTGAATAATACATTAGCAGGGGAAAAAATTGGTGTCAACGTCCTGGTAGGAAATTTGTTCCTGTCAGGACCATCTAATGTTTACTGCTGTAAGGGCGTCATACAACGCCACTGTGGTGGGATTAAGCAGGAACTGGATGTCTATTAATTTTGACAGTCTTTTTCTGACACTGGAGTAAAGGGAGGACCTAAAATGCTAAAAAGAAATTAACTGAGTAATTCTATGGAAACATTGTGTGGGACGTGGACAGGCTCAGCTTTTCCTTTACAGACTTATAAAACACTGTGGGCAGGCTCGGCATCTGTGGCTCCAGTGGCTAAGGCTCCAGCCACATACACCTGAGCTGGCGGGTTCGAATCCTGGGCCCGCCAAACAATAATGACGGTTGTAACCAAAAAATAGCCGGGCGTTGTGGCGGGCGCCTGTAGTCCCAGCTACTTGGGAGGGGGAGGCAGGAGACTCACGTGAGCCCAGGAGTTGGAGGTTGCTGTGAGCTGTGAAGCCACAGCACTCTATCCAGGGTGACAGCTTGAGGCTCTGTCTCAAAAAAAACAAACAAAAAAACCACTGTGGGCAAAACCCTGGAGTCTAAGATTAAATCTCATTCAGAATTTGCTCCATTTTCCCCTTGTTGGCCCTTATCCACAGTGTTAGGGCACTAAAATGCCATCTTGATGTAATAAATTTGGAGCCATCGAAGCTTAATAACACTTGAATGTATTCTTTCTTTCCACAGCGGTTTCCAACCTAGATGAGGAGAGCCGCTGGACAGTCCACTACACTGCCCCATGGCACCAGCAGGAGAACGTGTTCCTTCCCACCACCAGACCCCCCTGCGTTGAGGACCTGCACCGCCAAGCCAAGCTCAACCTCAAATCAGTATTGAGGGGTAAGATGACATCCTCTGCGAGTTTGTTTTCCCTGATTACTGATTTAGAATTGAGAGTATGCATATAAATCTGATCTCGTATCTGTAAAGGAAGGTCTATTTATATTGCGTGCGTAGTATGCATGTCTTCGTAAGATATCATAACTACAACCTAATACATGCCTAAATGTTCTGGTCTCTGAAGAAACCTGCCTCTTTACAAATATGCAAATCTATTCAA
Organism: Perodicticus potto; assembly: GCA_963574655.1. Lineage (NCBI taxonomy): Eukaryota > Metazoa > Chordata > Mammalia > Primates > Lorisidae > Perodicticus > Perodicticus potto. The sequence continues at coordinate 9,721 of CAUYRH010003629.1, forward strand.
AGATTTCACTTCTGCTTAAAAACACTTCAGCATGTCTAAAACACCAGTGCTAATTTGATCCAAATAAACTCCTGCTGACAATATGGGACATTTTGCCACTGCTTTTTAAAAACCATTGCAGATATTCAAAGCAAATTTGTTTTTCTGAACAAATTTGTTCTGTGTAGTTCAAGCCGGCTGGAAAGAAGACTTATATGGAGATCGTGAAGAATTGCTAGATGGTTTGACTATGGGAACTTGTAGGACACCCTCTTGGGCTCTTCTGAGCATAGGGCCCATCTGCAGATGGACAAGGTGTACTGTGGTTTGTAGAAAATACAGGAGGAGTTCTTCCCGTATCTCATTTAAAATTCTTTCTTTACTCAACTTGTTGTGTACCAGAAAGGGTTTCCCGGCTCGGCACTCATAGCTCACTGAGTAGGGCATTGGCCACATACACCGAGGCTAGTGGGTTCAAGTCTGGCCTAGGCCTGCTAAACAATGACAACTGCAACCAAAAAATAGCCAGGTGTTGTGGCGGGCGCCTGTAGTTGCAACTACTCGGGAGGCTGAGGCAAGAGAATCGCCTAAGCCCAGGAGTTGGAGGTTGCTGTGAGCTGTGATGCCACAGCACTGTACCAAGGGTAACATAGTGAGACTCTGTCTCAAAAAAAAAGACACCAAAAAGGGTTTCCTCACCATGGTAAGGAGAAATTTCTTCAAAGAGGAAGGACTGACTCATAAAATTCAGAGACTTTTTTTAGAATAACAAAGCAACGTTCTTATTCTCACAGATACTGCTCCTACCAGATTTTTCTAACATGTAATATTTTGGATGTAAGTATATAAAAAAGTATTTGTCGTTAATCTGAAATTTAATTTAACTGAGCATCCTGATTTTATCTAATGTGGGAGCCTTAAATCTGGGAGAAATTCTGTCATTGACTCAAGGAAAATGCAGTATGAGGACCCCTCTGGTAATGGTAATTTTTACTTGTACACCAGTCATTTATTAAGTGATTCATTATCTTACATACTATTACTCGGGTCCCTATGATGAGCAGCTAACATCTATCAAACACGTAACGTCAGATACTATTCTCAGCCCACTAAATGTACCACCTCACTTAATCCTCACAATAATCCCACTACTTAGAATTTCTAAGCCCAGATGACAAAATAGAAATGCAAAGATTAGAAACTTCCTCCCAAGATCTTCACATTAGTTAGCAGTAGGGCTTTGAACTTGGACAACCTGAAGCTATAGAACTCGTCATATTCTTACCTGTTACACTCTCCTTCCTTTAACAACTGTTGGTTAGAAATCTATTAGTCTGGCAGAAGTGCAGAGTACAAAGCAGGTCCTAGCTCTCAAGGAATTTATGCTTGTATCTAACATGCAAATCACAATATGAAAAATACTTAGGAGACATGCTACAAATTGCTGTAGGGGAATTTACAAGAGCAGGTAATTTCTGTGTGGAATAAGAAGGAATAGCTATCAATAGATTGCACTATAGATTTTGTACCCTGAACAAAACCATACAAATGTGCAGCGCCTCTGGCTCAGTGAGTAGGGTGTCAGCCCCATATGCCAAGGGTAGCGGGTTCAAACCTGGCCCCGGCCAAACTGCAACAAAAAAATAGCCGGGCGTTGTGGCAGGCGCCTGTAGTCCCAGCTGCTCGGGAGACTGAGACAAGAGAATCGCCTAAGCTCAGGAGTTGGAGGTTGCTGTGAGCTGTGATGCCACAGCACTCTACCGAGGGCGATAAAGTGAGACTCTGTCTCAGGGAAAAAAAAAACAACTATACAAACATTTTAGATCATGGCCCTATTTCTTCTTCCTTTAATCTTTTGCGATGACTCTATTATCTCCTGTTTCTTACATTATCTTCTTGTATCTTATAGTCTGTAAATGGGCATCCTGATTTTAGCTAATGTGGGGTTTTTTATCTGAATTGTGCTTTACTACCTAGTGCATGTATTTTCTTTTTTTTTTTTTTTTTTTTGAGACAGAGCCTCAAGCTGTCACCCTGGATAGAGTGCTGTGGCATCACAGCTCACAGCAACCTTCAATTCTTGGGCTCAAGCGAGTCTCCTGCCTCCGCCTCCCAAGTAGCTGGGACTACAGGCGCCCGCCACAACGCCCGGCCATTTTTTGGTTGCAGCCGTCATTGTTGTTTGGCGGGCCCAGGCTGCATTCGAACCCGCCAGCTCAGGTGTATGTGGCTGGCGCCTTAGCCCGCTGAGCCACAGGCGCCGAGCCAGTGCATGTATTTTCAAGTTGCAGATCAGGACTTTTATTGGCCGGGTGTGGTGGCTCACACCAGCCCTCTGGGAGGCCAAGGCAGGAGGATTGCTTGAGCTCAGGAGTTCACAACTGGCCTAAGCAAAGCCAGACCCTATCTCTATTTAAAAAAAAAAAAAAAAAAGGACATATGTATATAGACTTTTGTGCTTTTACTTTCTTTTTATCTACTACTCAGTACATCCCTGAGAAATATCACCATTGTTTGTGTAATTGCTTTAATGCCCTAAAATGGTTCCTCAGAGGGATTTGTTATTAATAAAATGAACAACTTTGGAAAATTCTGGGAGCTCAACTTTTAAAGTCTGGATTTTATGATCCTTAGGAGATTTTTAGATAAGTAATGAATTTACAAACTGTTTGGGAAAGATGAAGTGAATAGAAGCATTTGAGTTCTTTTAATTACATGTATCAAACTTCATGTACCACTTTCCCTATATCATCTTAGCAATCTAATATTAAAGACAACATAAATAAGAGTATTTATTGCCTCATTCTCAGTGAAGATTTTTTAAACATCCAGAAATCCAGTCTCCAACTATGTGGCACTATTAGGGCTTGATGTTGTATAGGTTATCTAAGTTAATTTAATCCCAACATTTTCAACTTAAAAACAGAGAAAGGTAGCTAATTATTCACAGAAAGTAATACTTTCTAGTAGTAATACTTTCTACTTAAAGGAGAACTTCCATAATTGACCACCTCCTTAAATTGACCTAATTTTCATAGACCAGACACACACATGTACATCCATCCTAGTTAGTTATCAGTACAACCATCCTAGTTCCTTATGTTGACCACCTCCGTATCTTGACAAGTTTGTTACAGTCTCTTGGGTGGTCAACTTGGGTGGTCAACCTGTATATTTGTTACTTCTATTAGAACTATGGTCTTGTCCCTAATTTTGCCATTGTCTGTTGGTTGGTTGGTTGGGTTTTTATAGTTTTTGGCCAGGGCTAGGTTTGAACCCACCACCTCCGACATATGGGGCCGGCGCCCTACTCCTTTGAGCCAGAGGCACTGCCTGAGAAATGCCGTTCTTTAATGTTAAACAGATTGTTCCTTTTTCATCGTCATTAAATGTTCATTTTATGAATTTTTCTGTCAGTTTTTATGAGGAGCTGACTCTACTCTTGAGAACCATAAAACACGGAGGGCAATGATATAGTAAGTACAAATAATAATGAAATATTGTAAGCATATACTTTTTGAGGAAGTATGCCTGAGGAAGGCATGGGTTTCATGAAAAAGCTAGGTTTGAGTCAGTAAATAAAGGCAGATAATAGACACAATTTAATCAGTATTTGAGCATCGATTCTATACTCTGCCAGGAGTTTCAAAAGGAACTGATAAAATTTCATGGATCCCCAACTTTAAAGAGCCATGCTTGGTGTCTTGAATCAAGACAGAAGTAAACAGGCAATAGTGTGTTGGAGGTGTACATCAGGGGCACAGAGAGAGAGGCTTAGTCAGCAGGAAAAGATTATTGGAAGACATGGGCACCCCCTACCCCTGAACTGTCCCTTCCTCACCCCCATACACACAGGGGAGAGGAGATGGTCTTTCAAGATGTGCAAAATGGTGCACAGAACAGGCTGTCTTCCACGTGCAATTTCTCTCTACTCTGGTCCAAGTACAGTAGAAATACTTTGTATCTATTATTGTGTCTCTGGAGAATTTGGTAAAATTTGGTGGTCTAATGTCTTGGCTTTGTTAATTTGTTACTAGAAATTTAATTAATGATTAACTGCTTTTGAAGACGCAACCATGTACAAACATCTCTAATCCGAAAACCCTGAAGCCAAAATGCTCTAACAGGTGAAACTTCTTAAGCACCAACATGATGCTTGAGGAAATTTCAGATTTTGGAGTTAGGGATGCTCAACTCGTAAGTAGAATGCAAATATTCCAAAATCTGAAAAAATCCAAAACATTTCTTGTCCCAAGGTTTTTGGGTAAGGGACTCTCACCTTGTACCTAGATTTTAAAATTGTATTTTGGTATTTGGTTCAGTTAGACATTTGAGTAGCAAAGGATACTGAATTTTTAAAGATGGATTCCATTATCTATGAAGGATTCACTCAGTTCGTACTGCATTTGAGGATAATTTTATTCTTTTTATGTCCATAATTGCTTGAATCCTTTATGCCCTTCATTGGAAATAGCTGTGACTTTTTATCTCCATAGCTTTTTGGCTTTGCTGAAAAGGTCACCACTTTCAGAAGTAAGGGTCTGGAAGGGAGAATCAAGGGGTAGGTAGGCACAATCAGTGGCTCAGGTTTTGTTTCTTTTGTTTGTTTGTTTTTGTAGAGACAGAGTCTCACTTTATCGCCCTCAGTAGAGTTCAATGGCGTCACACAGCTCACAGCAACCTCCAACTCCTGGGCTTAGGCGATTCTCTTGCCTCAGCCTCCCAAGTAGCTGGGACTACAGGCACCCGCCACAACGCTCGGCTATTTTTGTTTTGCAGTTCGGCCGAGGCCACATTT
>CAUYRH010003631.1:0-15115 GCA_963574655.1 Perodicticus potto
TATGAAACTCTAAGAAAAGAAATAGCTGAAGATGTTAACAAATGGAAAAACATACCATGCTCATGGCTGGGAAGAATCAACATTGTTAAAATGTCCATACTACCCAAAGCAGTATACAATTTTAATGCTATCCCTATTAAAGCTCCACTGTCATACTTCAAAGATCTCGAAAAAATAGTACATTGTTTTATATGGAATCAGAAAGAACCTCGAATAGCCATTACTCAGAAATAAAAACAAACCAGGAGGAATCACACTGCCAGACCTCAGACTATACTATAAATTGATAGTGATCAAAACAGCATGGTACTGGCACAAAAACAGAGAGGTAGATGTTTGGAATAGAATAGAGAACCAAGAGATGGACCCAACTATTTACTGTTATTTGATCTTTGACAAACCAATTAAAAACATTCAGTGGGGAAAAGATTCCCTATTTAACAAATGGTGCTGGGTGACCTGGATGGTGACCTGTAGAAGACTGAAACTGGACCCACACCTTTCACCATTAACTAAGATAACTCTCACTGAATTAAAGATTTAAACTTAAAACATGAAACTATCAAAATACTAGAAGAAAGTGCAGGGAAAACTCTTGAAGAAATCAGCCTGGGTGAATATTTTATGAGGAGGACCCTCCAGGCAATTGAAGCAGCATCAAAAATACACTACTGGGACCTGATCAAACTAAAAAGCTTCTGCACAGCCACAGTAAGTAAAGCAAGCAGACAGCCCTCAGAATGGGAGAAGATATTTTCAGGTTATGTCTACAACAAAGGTTTAATAACCAGAATCTACAGAGAACTCAAACATATTAGCAAGAGAAGAATAAGTGATCCCATCTCACGTGGGCAAGGGACTTGAAGAGAAACTTCTCTGAAGAAGACAGGTGCATGGCCTACAGCCATATGAAAAAATGCTCATAATCCTTAATCATCAGAGAAATGCAAATCAAACCCACTTTTGAGATATCATCTAACTCAGTAAGATTAGCCCACATAACAAAATCCCCAAATCATAGATGTTGGCATGGATGTGGAGAAAAGGGAACACTTCTACATTGCTGGTGGGAATGCAAACTAATACATTCCTTTTGGAAAGATGTTTGGAGAACACTTAGGGATCTAAAAATAGACCTGGCATTTGATCCTACAATTCCTTTACTAGGTATATATCCAGAAGACCAAAAATCACACCACAATAAAGATATATGTACCAGAATGTTTATTGCAGCCCAATTCATAATTTCTAATTCATGGAAGAAGCACAAGTGCCCATTGACCCACAAATGGATTAATAAATTGTGGTATATGTACACCATGGAATATTATGCAGCCTTAAAGAAAGATGGAGACTTTACCTCTTACATGTTTACATAGATGGAGCTGGAACACATTCTTCTTAGCAAAGTATCTCAAGAATGGAAGAAAAAGTATCCAATGTTCTCAGCCCTACTATGAAACCAATTTGTAGCTTTCTTATGAAAGCTATAACCCAATATAGCCCAAGAAGAAGGGGAAAGGGAAGAGGGAGGGAAGGGGAGGGAGAGGATGGGTTGAGGGAGTTTAATTGGTGGGACCACACCTATGGTGCATCTTACCAGGGTACATGTGAAATTTACTAGGTGTAGAATATAAATGTCTTAACGCAATAACTAAGAAAATGCCGTGAAGGCTGTTTGATGAAAATATTTCAAATTGCATGTGAAACCAGCACATTGTACCCCATGATTGCATTAGTGTACACAGCTATGATTTAATAATAAGTAAATAAATATTTTATAATGAATATTTTGTAAATAAGAAACATTGATTTACATAGATGGATCTGGAACATATTCTTCTTAGCAAAGTATCTCAAAAATGGAAGAAAAATATCCAATGTACTCAGCCCTACATTGAAACTAATCTATAGCTTTCATATGAAGGCTATAACTCAATTATAGCACAAGAATATGGGGAAAGGGGCAAGGGAGAGGAGGGGAGGAGGGAGGATGAGTGGAGGGAGGGTAATTGGTGGGATCACACCTAAGGTGCTTCTTGCAAGGGTACAGGTGAAACTTACCAAATGCAGAATATAAATGTCTTAACACAATAACTAAGAAAATGCCATGAAGGCGATATTAACCAGTTTGATGAAAACATTTCAGATTGTATATGAAACCAGCACATTGTACCCCATGATTTCATTAATGTACACATCTATGATTTTATAAAACAATAAAAATAAAAATAAAAAAGAAACACTGAGCTACAATTTCCCATTTTCCCTTTGTATTGTGACTTTAGGGGGGACTTTTGGGACACCCGATAGAATCAGGACTCAAAAAAGACCAAATTGTAAAAGCTCTTAGAACCTTTCTTTGGCTTTCACTAAAATGAAATGTTAAAAACTACCCACCAAATGAAAAGAATGTCAGTATTTTATATACTTTTAAAATTAGAAATAGTCGGCTCAGCGCCTGTGGCTCAACGGGCTAAGGCACCAGCCACGTACACCTGAGGTGGCGGGTTCGAATCTGGCCCAGGCCTGCCAAACAACAATGGTGGCTGCAACCAAAAAATGGCCAGGCATTGTGGTGTGCGCCTGTAGTGCCAGATACTTGGGAGGCAGAGGCAGGACACTCACTTGAGCCCAGGAGTTGGAGGTTGCTGTGAGCTGTTGATGCCATGGCACTCTACCCAGAGTGACAGCTTGAGGCTCTGTCTCAAAAAAAAAAGAAAAATTAGAAATAGTCACAAACAGTTGTGTACAATTTCCATCTACCATCCCTTAATCATTGGAGGATTGATGGAGGATTTTCACCATTTCTCTTCCAGTTTTATTTTTATTACTGGTATTTATTTTAAAGGTAACACTTTTATAATAATTTAATTGTATAGAAGTAGTATAAAGCAAAAAGCAGAAGTTTCAAATATCACTCCCCACTCAGAGATAGACACTCTTAATGGGAAGACATTTGGACTTTATTGATTTTTTTCCTTTTTGCAGAGGGATCTTTTTTTTTTTTTTTTAGGTTGATGGTTTTTATGGCTCCTATGATTTTGAGGGTGCTGGATTTTAAGACTTCTGTAAGCTAGGGAGAAGGTGGTGAGAATAGTCCAAGTTAAAAAGCCATAAACCAACTATACTTGCTGAGGGTCAGAAGTTTGCGGTTTTTAAAAAAATGTGTTTGTGTTTTATATTGCATGATATTGTTACAATTTTAAACTTGAGATAAGAAAATATATTTTATGAGGGACATCATTATCTAAGGACATACATTAAATATACAGAAAAGCTACTGTAATGATGTTTATGCAGCATTAGATATGATTGTGAATGTGGATTAAAGAGAAAGCTGAAATAAAATAAATTCAAACCCCAGTAGGCCATAAGTTGGGATATTTGAAAAATTCAGCTCTGTGCAAACATCATCACTGGCAGATAGGAGATCTTCCTTATCCTCCAGCTCCTCATTTGTGAGTGGTAATTATCATATTCTCCACACTCTGTCTTTGTGAAGTTCAAAGGTTATCATGAACAGCAAGCTTTTGGTATAGGGCCTGGCAGACATTAAGTGTCTAACAAATAGTTTAAGTCTCTTAGCTGCAGGATCCAGCATCTTCTAGGAATAAGTTGTAGTTGTCAGTGTCACCTATGAGCACCCAAATTTTTAATACTTCTTTCATGGAAATTTAGAGAATTACACATGATCTCTACTTCTTCAACTAAGTGCCTGAAAAGAATATGCCCTTTTCCTGATGACTAAAAATCATCCTTATAAATATTCAATATTTGTATAATACTGTTACTAATTTATACTAATTCAATATATAATATTGAATTATTATCAATTCTTTATTTTGTGTCATTAATTTCAATGTATTATGATTTTAGAGTTATGAAGGTAATGGCCACAGTTCATTCCTTCACTATATGGCTCCAGACTATGGTTTGATAACTTTTCTGCTTCCTTACTTTAATGCCTGTCAGCTTCCATCTGCTGTGAATTTGCTTTCTTGTTTTACCTATGGTTGCTCTGGGAAGTATGCAGATTTCACTTTAATTTCATAATCTTTTCTTTCCTGACTGTCAACGTCTGCCTCGTGCTGAGGACTAGCTCATTGCCTGAGTTTGCTTAGTGTGTCATTTTATATCTGGTTTTGTGACCATATCTACAACCTGTCCACATTGGAGACATAGTAAACACTAATATGAAAGGGATAAAAGAGTTTTAAGGTTTCTTTCTTCTTCTTCTTCTTTTTTTTTTTTTTTTTGGTGGAGATCAGGTATTGCTCTACTGCCCAGACATGAGAGCAGTGGTGTCATCATAGCTCACAGCAACCTCAAATTCCTGAGTTGAAGCAATCTTCCTCCCTTAGACTTCTAAGTAGCTGGGACTACAGGCATTCCATGCCCAGCTAGTTTTTCTGATTTTAGTAGTGACAGAATCTCACTATGTTGCTTAGGCTGATCTCCAACTCCTGACTTCAAATGAGCCTCCTGCCTTGGCCTCCCACAGTGCATTACAGATATGAGCTACCATGCCTGGCCCAGGAGTTTGAAATTTGTCCTGAAGACAGCAGGGGACATGAGGATATATTCGTAAAGATCGAAGAGGAAAAAATATGGTTAGATCGTGTAGAGAATATATATGTATCACTTTGCCAGTAGGGGAGGATGGATCAGGTTGGTAAGAATCTTGGGTGGAAGACAGGAAGAATAAGAGGTTTAAGGGCAGCAACTAGCTTTTAAAGAGCTTCAAAATCCAAACTTTAACATAAAGAAAATGGACCTTTGTTGAAGGAAGTTGGAGAAGGAGTGACATGGTGATATTTCTGTTTTCCATGGATCACCTTACCTGGGATAAGGAGGATGAATTTAGCATTGGTGGGGATAAAGGGGAAAACCTGGAAACAGGGACAGAAACAGAAAAACTTGCAGTTTCTTCAGGAGAAAATAACAGGTATCTAAACCAAAGCGACGCTGATGGGGACAAACGAGGGATGGATTTCTGAAACGACAGGAAGTGGAGTCTGTCTTAACTGGACACATGAGGGAGAGGGACGCAGCAGACTCAGAGATGCCTTTTGACATTGTTGTGTGTGTTTACTGAAGTCTTCATTCTGTTAGCTTTTTGGTCCACTAATAATTGGACAGAGATATCCTTACATGCCTAGAGACAAAAATAAAAACACCTTTCTGGTCTTTATAAACTGGCTCTTTGTTAGTCCCACCTTCAGCACTTAGCCAGGCAGTTTACAGCTCGGACTTGGCCTTCACTGCATGTTTAAACATCAGACATAGGTGAAAGTTCAGAGTCTTCTCAGGGTCTTCTTTGAGCATCCATCCATCCCTGGGCATGTGCCTGGCCTTCTGGATCCTTCTATATACTCAGAAGCTTTACAAAACCCACATTCCACCATCTACCTTCTTCCCCAGTCTCTTACTTGCCAGGCTTTCTGTTCAGTCTATTGCTTGCCTTGTCTATTACTCCTTGCTTTTGACAGCTATGGCTAGTATATTTGCCTTTAAATTATTTCAGCAAAGGCTGCTCAGGAGGCTGCCAAAGCCCTGAAAAAGTTCCAAGGCAAGCAAAATAGAGGCACACTTCTGAGATGATCCCTCAGGGGGCCACTCTGGGGTTTTCTTGCCTATAATTAAATGATACGTTTAGTCTATTCTGTAACTGGATGTGTCTTTAAATGGGCCTTTTCACTTAGACTGGTTGTGGTTCCAGTATAGTTCACTAGAAGAACAACAGCAATTGGGAATTAGAGTGCCAGGGATGGGAGGTGAGGAATTCAGAGTTTGGATTGGCGTGAGCTTCTTATGCTTTTCGCTAAATCCTGACAAGATATTGATAGAAGCTTGTTCAATTGTTCACAGAATGAGTGTGGTCAGCTTTACCTAACAGGGCCATCAAGGAAGGGCTCACAGAGTTCCATCTTGACACATGCCAAAGAATTTTCTAGCTGGGTCTGAGAAGACTGAAGGCAAATGTGGGAAGTCCTCCTACCATGCAGAAAGAACAAACAGTAAGGGCACGGAAGTCTGAAACATCTTTTATGCTTCAGAAAATGTAAGCAGTTGGCTGACGCACTTCACATGCAGCCTCTCATGGAACCACTGCCACATTCCTAGGAAACAGAACCTATTGTTATCCCCATTTTATGGATGAGGAAACATGCTGGAGGTTGTAAAGTAACTCCCCCAGCTTCCAAGTACCTGTGGGAGATGGTCAAGGGCTCTTCATAGCAAATGTTGGACAATTACAGTCACCACCATCCACTGTCCAACACCACAAAACACAGCCTCGATTCTATCTGGGCCTCCATGTTGCCCACATTGAGACACAAAGTCAGCCTATCCTTTGAGCTATCATTCTCTGGGCTAAGGTTCCTCACCACAGAAGTTTTTGTGGCCTTTGTCTGATACAGCTTTATTTGCAGTAGCTCTTTTAAGTGCTATAAGGTGGTTTTCCCAGTGGCTACAGCTGACCTACTTGTATCTACCTTCCCTACCTCAATAGCAGCCAAACAGTACTCACCTAAGCCCTGGGTGTTTGCCCTTAAATGGCACTGCTTGTGGGATGATACTTAGCCACTTTCACAGCCACAAGCCTCTCATGCTACTTCCCTTCCTCCTCCTCCCAAACTAATTCTGATAACAGTGAGAATCTGTGGAGTTTTTCAGGATTCTGATGCTATGTTTCCACAGAAGTACAGTAGAACTTCCATAGGTACCACCTCCCGACATTGACCACTTCCTTAAGTTGACCCAATTTTCATAGACCAGACATGCACTGCATGTATGTATCAGTACAGCAGGCCTAGTTCCTTATGGTGACCACCTCCATATGTTGACCAGTTTGTTACAGTCACTTAGGTGGTCCACTTACAAAGGTTCTACTGTATTCCGTTTGGGGCACTTCCTGCTTCCATTTGAACTAAGCAAATCTGCTTTGCTATTCCATTTGACAGAGCTTTCTTTCCAACATCTATGACATCAATATATTTGCTGAGGCTTTCCTTCCTCCTGCTTTTGAGAAGTTTAAGTATGCTACAAGCTAGTAGATCCCTGCTAGCTTTCATTTTTGCAAACATTCAACTGCCATTAAGTGGTAAACTTCAGTCAAGGAAATCATATACCACCTGTGGTTTGTCTAAAAACAATTCACAATCCTTCTCTGGGGGCCTAGCATCACAGTCATGGAAAACACTCCAATTCATTCATCTTTCACAGAGTGTACTAGAAAGGACTCAATGACAGAAGTAGAATCAGTAGAGTATATCTATATCTATATCTCTACCCATCCTATACCTGCACCTATATCTCTATATATCTCTTCATCTTAATCTCCATCACCATCTCTACTTATCAAGATTATTGCACGAAGTTGGCAATTTTGAGGCCTGGCTAAATAAGTCTGTATGGCAGGCAGTCAGGAAAGGAATATCTTGAATAAGTTGGAATCCATAGACATGGACTAAAGCTGAAATTCACAGGTGGAATTTCTTCTCTTTTTAGGGGAAGCATCAGCATTGTTTTTAAGGCAGACATTCCAACAGATTAAATTAGGCCAACTCAGATTAATCAGGATACTCTATCTTATCTAACATTAAATCATTATAGATGTTATTTTATTTTATTTTTTTTGAGACAGAGCCTGAAGCCGTCACCCTGGATAGAGTGCCATGGCATCACAGCTCACAGCAACCTCTAATTCCTGGGCTCAAGCGAATCTCCTGCCTCCACCTCCCAAGTAGCTAGGACCACAGGTGCCCACCACAACGCCCAGCCATTTTTTGGTTGCAGCCGTCATTGTTGTTTGGCGGGCCCGGGCTGGATTCGAACCCGCCAGCTCAGGTGTACATGGCTGGTGCCTTAGCCCGTTGAGCCACAGACACCGAGCCGTAAATCATTATAGATTTTAAATAAATTTACAAACTTCCTTTACAGTAACAACTAGATTAGTATTTGATTAAATAACTGGAAACTGGAGCCTAGCCAATTTGACATGTCAGAAAACCATTGTAGGCTCGGGGCCCTTGGCTCAGCAGATGGGGCGCTGGCCACATACACTGGGGCTGCAGGGTTTGTACCCTGCCGGAGCCTGCTAAACAATGACAACTACAACAAAACAAATAGACGGGCATTGTGGCAGGCACCTGTAGTCAAAGCTAGTTGGGAGGCTGAGGCAAGAGAACTGCTCATGCCCAAGAGTTTGAGGTTTCTGTGAGCGATGATGTGACAGCACTCTACTGAGGGTAACATAGCAAGACTGTTTCAAAAAGAAAAGAAAAGAAAACTGTCGCAAATATCATGAACCCAATTCCTAGAGAATTGTGCTCATGTAGCTGGACCCAAGCTAAATTTTTTTTTTTTTTTTTTTGAGATGGGACTTTACTCTTGCTCAGGCAATCTACTTGCCTCAGCCTTCCAGAGTGCTAGGATTACAGGCATGAACTACCACACTCAGCCCTAAAATTTTTAATTTACCCACATGGCCTGCTATGGACTTCCCATTCAACTGAAGGGAAGGCCCAAATATTTTTAAAAATTCACTGTTTCTATATCCTAACTTAAAGACCAGCTTTGAAGACACTTCCTTGCCTGATGTTTCTCAAGAGATGATCCACTTATACCTTAGACAAATCACACAAAGTTGGGTAGTGTTTTCAACTACGTCCCTATCTGTAAAGAAATCTATATATGTACCTAGATATAAATTTTTATAAACCAAAAACCTATGTACTCTTTTAATGTTATTTGAAATTTCAAAAAAAAATTAAGTAACAGGAAAAATAAAGCAACTAATCAACCCAAATCAAAGCAAGAGCCATTTAGTTTTTTACTTCTATAACACATTGCCACAAACTTAGTGGCTTAAAATAACACAGGTGAATTATCCTTCAGTGCTGTAGTTAACTCTGATGCATGTCTCATTGGGCTGAAATCAATGTGTTGGCTGTACTGTATTCCTTTCTAGAGGCTCTAGAGAAGAATCCGTTCTCTTGCCTTTTCCAGCTTTTGGAGGCTGTCTACATTCCTTGACCTACAGCCCACTTTCACTAGTCAAGCCAGCAATGGCCAGTTGAGTATTTCTCACATCACATGACTCTGACATTGACTCTTCTGCTTCCCTCTTCTACTTGCAAGAAATCTTGTGATTCCTATGTAACCTAATCATATGTACCCCTATATCAATCTGAAATTTTCAAAAAAATTGGAGACCACTCTCCTAAGTAAAGCATCATAAAAGTGAAGAAACAAACACCAAAGGTACTCAGTGCTAAATTGGAACATCTACATCCTCACAAGAGAGAAAAAACTCAATGCAACTCAAATGGTGGGGAGGGGGTGGGTAAATTCCTACTCAACGAGTACATTGCATGGGTATATTACACACTTCCTGAGTGAAGGGCATACCTACAACTCAGACTTCAATTCTATAAAAGCAAACTAAGTAACCTAATCATATGTACCCCCATATTAATCTGAAATTAATAAAAAGAAATCTTGTAATTACATTAGGCCTTCCCAGGATTATCCAGGATATTCTCCGTATTTTAAAGGCAGATTTTTAGCAACCATAATTCTATCTTCAGCTTGAATTCCTCTTTTATAGATAACAACTTATTCACAGGCTTTGAGGATTAGGACATGGACATCTTTGAGGAAGGCATTATTCTGCCTACCACACCATTTTGGAATGCATTTTTTCCATGTAACAGCTCATCCAGAATTTTTGGTACGCTCTCTTAAAAGCAGCAATAGAGAATCCTTGATTTCCCTGTCCTATACACCCAGCATGGCATCTTTCCAAGTGCCAAGTATCCATAGCAAAGTAATCTCAAAAACATTCTTCTTAGTGATGCCTCAGAGACCCTAACAGCCTGTGAGAGATAACTCTGTTTCCCAAGGGGCCATTCTAGTAGTTTAGCAGCTGAGGAGGTATAGAAGGAAAAATTACTTTCTTAAAATATTTCAACTCAATTAGGCTCCTAAAAGGTAACCCCTGTTTCCAAAGACACTGGCATACAGGTAAAAATAGGGTCATAGAAATAATAAACTCGAATCAGTACTTCTCTGACTGAACCTCCACCGTTTTGATGATGCCTCAGATTCCTACCCCAGTGTCCCCTGAGGACTTCAGAGCCTACCTCAGGGATTTCTCACATGCGCTCTGAAAAACAGTTGTTTTTTTGGCTGGGGCCTGGCTTGAACTCACCACCCCTGGTATATGGGGCTGGTGCCCTACTCTTTGAGCCACAGGCACCACACAAAACCAGTTTTTTTTTTTTTCAGCTGAGTTCCCACTCACTATGGTCATCTATGTCTCTTGGTGCCAACAACTATGGCTGCTGTACCAAAGACTGTGTCAGGGGCATAGTCTCCCAGGACTGCAGTGGTCATTAGCATACTGCCCCATAGCTGAAGACAGTATCCAATTCTGTTATTGATTTCACAGTAAAAATGTGAGAACCCTATTCTTAAGTACAAATGTAGAAGATGGTTATTTAATCTTTAGGGTTGATAGGGTTTTCTGCCTGAATTTCTAAATATCTTAGGAATTTGCTAGTCTAGGGCATAAGAAGAGGACAGTGTTGCACAGGCACAGCAAAGGCATGGTGAGAAGTCTCAGGTATTTATGGCATTCGTGTTATTCACAGACAAGTTACAGGGATATACAATCTTCCATAGACAATGGAATGACAACATGAACGATTCTGAAAGCCAGGGAAGATTAAGAACTTAATGTTTGTGCCCAGGAAAGTACGTGAAACAGGAATAGATTTGAAGTTCATTATTTTAAGAAATTTAGCCATCTAAAGGTGGTAACAAAAAATTGACTAGGATGGAAAGTTACACTAAAGTACTAGAACTCAAGAAAACTTTAATCCTGCTTTTGGCTAAATTCTTCTGAGCCTAAAATTTCAGTTTCTGTTCCCAGACTCCACAGTACTAGACTTGATTGATAGCAGTGCTTCTCCAAACTATGGGTGGCAAAGAACCCTGCTTTTTAATTTTTTATTCTTCTTTCAGAGACAGGGTTTTGCTCTGTCACCCAGGCTGGAGTGCAGTGGCCCAATCATAGCTCACTGTAACCTTAAACAGCTAGGCTCAATAAATCTTCCTATTTCACACTCCTGAGTAACTAGGACTATAGGTTCGTGACCAGCTAATTTAAAACAAAATTGTGTAGATATGGGTGTCTTGTTATGTTGCCCAGGCTAGTCTCAAACTCCTGGCCTCAACCATTTCTCTAACTTTTGGCTCCCAAAGTACTTGGATTACAGGCATGAGACACTCACTGTACCTGGCCCAAGCCTTTTCAATTTTCAATCCAGTAAGAACAAATAGTTCTGTAAATTACCTCAAAAATGAATTACTAGACTCACACACATTAAGATGGCTACTATACAAAAAACATTCAATAACAAGTGTTTTACAAGGAGAAATTGGAACTCTTATGTACTATTGTTAGGAATAAAAGATTGTGAAACTATTATGGAAAATAATCTGAAGGTTCTTAAAAATAATTTAAAAAATAGAGTTACCATGTGATCCAATAATCCTGCTTCTGGATATATATTCAAAAGGATTGAAATCAGGGTGTCTTAGACCATTTGTGCTGCTAAAATAAAATATCTAAGACTAGTAATTTATAAAGAACAGAAATTTAGGGGAGGGGCAAGATGGCCGACTGGAAGCAGCTTCTGATGGAGGCTCCTGTCCAAAAGGAAAGATAACCTCCAGAAACTGCCCAGTTGAGCTGAAGACTGGGAGCCCAGCTGAGAGAGAGAGAAGTGATAACTGCAGGTCACCTCTGACGCAAGCTGCGACTTCAAGAAACCAAGCTTCAGGCAGAAAAACTGAACTAAATTTTTCCGTCATTCTGAACTTCCAGGACACCCTTCCCCCCTTACCTGACACACCAGAAGCCTGACCTCTGCTGAAACTGAGGGAGGAGGACTTGAGCAGTGCCCACCCTCCCTATCTGCAAGACCAGGTGGCTCGCCAGGTAAGAGACTCCGGGGCTCCACCAAGCCCCTGCCAGCCCCCATGCCAGGAACTCCACCCAGACCCACACGTGGCCCGACTGGCACCCCACTGGGCCTTGGCCCGCCACTAGCAGCAGCCAGGAACTCCACTGGGACCCCCACCGGGCCTTGGCCCACCACCAGCAGCAAGGAACTCCACAGGGAATCCTGTGCAGCCTGATTGGCACCCCACTGGGCCTTGGCCCACCACCAGCAGTGGCCAGGAAGTCCTCTGGGACTCCTGCATGCCAATCTGTGCCCTGCCCAACCCAATCAGTGCCCGAGGACTGCCACCCACAGTGACCAAGAGCTCCACTCCACTGGGACCCCTGGCGCCCCGATTGGCACCCTGCTGGGCCTTGGCCCACAGCCAGTGGTGGCCAGGAACTCCACCAGGACGCCTGCGTGGCCCCGATTGGCACCCCGCTGGGCCTTGGCCTGGCACCAGCAGTTGCCAGGAAGTCCACCGGGATTCCTGTGTGGTGCCCATCTGTGCCCCACCTGGCCTCAGCCTGCCACTGGCTGGGACCCCCACCTGGCTCTGATCCATGCCCCAGACCCGCCACCCACAGCAGCCAGGAACTCCACTCTACCCAATTGGCACTCTGCCAGGCCTTGGCCCGCTGCCAGCAGCAGCAGCCAGGAAGTTCATTGGGACTCCTGCCCAGCACCCATCTGTGCCCCGCCTGCTGGGACCCCCGCCCAGCTCTGATCTGTGTCCCAGGCCAGCCACCCACAGTGGGCAGGAACTCCACTCTGCCAGGACCCCCGTGTGGCCCGATTAGCACCCCCTGGGTCTTGGCCTGCCACCAGCAGTGGCCAGGGACTCCGCCGGGACCCCACATGGCTCTGATATGCACCCTCTGGGACTTGGCCCTCTGCTTGCAGCAGCCAGGGACTCCACTGGGCCTGGCTCGCTGCCTGGCCTGTTCTGACCAGGGACTCCGCTTATACCCCTGCACAGGGCCTCTGCCTGCCACCCACACAGGCTAGGGACTCCGCCAGGAACCTGCCAGGCCTCCGCCTGCCTGGCCGGGCCAGGAACTCTGGAAGCCACACAACCCGCCTCCTCCCCTACCCTCTTTGCTTCCCCACCAGCTCTGCCCGTCTGGCCAGGGACTCAGGAGGCTGCATGACCTGTGCCCTCCCTCCAGAGCTCTCCTCCCAGCCAGAAACTGCTGAAGGCACGGGCTCCCTTTGCAAAGGCCACTGGGTGCCCCAACCCATGCCCTGCTGCTTGATCTGGGTGTGCCACACTCCAGAACTGCTTCCGTAGCCAGAACTCCCTGAGTGGGGCAGTTCCAGAGGAGGTACACAGGGTCACTCCCTACAAAGATCCAGCAACAACAGAGTGATCCTGCCGAGGTCTGATCTGGGAGAGACACCTCCCCAACTCTGAGGATGGTCATAGGCAATGGTGAAAAATAATCATGAGGCGGAATCAACAGAAAAACTCTGGCAATATGAACAATCAGAGTAGATCAACTCCCCCAAGGAATGACAAGGGAGATATAGCACAAGATCCCTTGCATAAGCAAATGGCTGGGATGTCAGAAATTGAATTCAAAGTCTGGATAGCAAATAAGATCAGTGGAACGGAGGAAAAGATGGAATTAGAATTTCAAGCAGTAATCCAAAAGATGACCCAAAAGATGTCTCAAGAATTCAAGTAACTCAAAGACAAAATGACCAAAGATTTTGGCACATTGAGACAAGAAGTTGCAGCCCTCAAAGATCTGAAAAATGCAGTAGAATCCCTCAGTAACAGAATGGAGCAGGCAGAAGAAAGGATTTCTGACATGTAAGACAAAGCTTTTGAACGCTCCCAAACTTCCAAAGAGGAAGAGAAATGGAAGGTAAAAATGGATCATTCTCTAAGACAGCTCTAGGATAACTCAAAGAAAACCAATATTCACCTTATAGGGACACCTAAAACCATGAAGTGGTGTCACAAGGCACAGAGTCTCTTCTTTATGAGATTATGAAAGAGAACTTTCCAGACACTCCAAGAGATTCTGAAATTCAGATAGCAGTTTCAGAACCCCACCACGACTCAACCCGAGTAAGACATCCCCCAGGCACATCATAATTAAGTTCACTAAAGTTAATGAAATTCTGAAAGCAGCCAGATGTAAGAAATCCATTACCTACAAGGGGAAGAATATTAGAATAACTGCAGATCTCTCTGATCAAACCTTTCAAGCTAGAAGAGAAGGGTCATTGACTTTTAATCTCCTAAAACAAAAGAACTTTCAACCCAGGATCCTGTACCCAGCTAAACTGAGTTTCATTTATGATGGAGAAATTAAATACTTTAATGACATCCACATGTTGAAGAAATTCGCTTTAACTAAACCAGCTCTCCAGGATATTCTCAGACCTATCCTCCATAATGACCAGCGTAATCCTCGACCACAAAAGTAAACTCACTCAGAAACTTTTTATCAAATTTCAACTTCCACAGTGATGAAAGGATTAAAAATGTCCACTGGACTTTCTAAAGATTTATCATTGTTTTGAATTAATGTGAATGGTTTAAATTGTCCTCTAAAGAGGCATAGGTTGGCTGACTGGATACAAAAACTCAGGCCAGATATCTGCTAAATACAAGAATCTCACCTTACCTTAAAAGATAAATTTAGACTCAAGGTGAAGGGATGGTCATCTATATTCCAGGCAAATGAAAAACAGAAAAAAGCAGGTGTTGCAATCTTATTCGCAGATACAATAGGCTTTACACCAACCAAAGTAAAGAAGGATAAAGACGGACATTTCATATTTGTTAAAGGTAATACTCAATATGATGATATTTTTAATTATTAATATTTATGCACTCAACCAGAATGCACCTCAATTTATAAGAAAAACTCTAAAAACCATGAGTAACTTGATTTCCTCCAGCTCTATAGTAGTTGGAGATTTTAATACTCCTTTAGCAGTGTTGGACTTAACCATTCAACAACTGGATTTAACAGACATCTACAGAACATTTCATCCTAATAAAATTGAATACACATTCTTCTCATCACCCCATGGAACATACTCCAAAATCGATCACATCTTAGGTCACAAGTCTAACCTCAGCA
>CAUYRH010003632.1:0-51528 GCA_963574655.1 Perodicticus potto
ACTAACTCATTTTGTTCCACAGCCTTTCACTAATTCTACCTTGTCCCACAGCCTTCCATTTGCAGCTGCACATCAAAGGTTAATTTATGGCTGCATACCAAAGAGTCAATTTACAGCCGAATACCAAAGGTGATAGGCAACTCGCTTCCTCCCTCCCCCCACCCCCTCTAATATGTCCGCCCGAGCAATAAGGGTGCCTAACCTCAGCCATCATGGTAGTAAATATTTCCCCAGGCCAATTAACCCAGAACAGACATTGACCAGACCCTTATGCCCTATCAGCTCTCCCCAGCAGTTCACGCCCAACACCCTCTCACTTTGTTCCTTTCAGTACCCTTAAAATTGCTCTCCCCTCTGCGGGGAGGCTTCTTTGCTATCCTGCTGTGTCAGGGACAGAGAGCCTTGGCTAGCTAATACAATTACCTCTTGCTTTTGCATCAGACTTGGTCAATGGGTGATTTATAGGGGGGGACCCCGCGATTTAGGCACAACAACTACATGATGGCTGGAAAGCTGCCACATCTAGGAATGAGCAACAAGAGATTCACGGAACATCAAACACTGAAGGTATACAAAAAGCTCCATTTAAACCATTTTTGTAAACTATTTCATTCACGATCTCTTTAATATGTTAACTGACAGCTATCTTCTAACACTGAAACCTTTTTATCTAAAGCAGAATTTTTCTTTTTTGAATTTTGCTTTCAATAGAAAAATATGGAATGCTTCACGAATTTGCATGTCATCTTGTGAAGGGGCCGAGCTAATCTCTGTATTGTTCCAAATTTTATATATGTGCTGCCCAAGCAAGCACTGATGCAGAATTTTTAATTGCAAGAACTATTTAATTGTACTAATGGAGCTGCTCGTTTACCTGCGCACTCATTTGCTACACCCATATGCAGCCTTTTACCTGCCATGGGATATTTTTGGATATTTTTTCTACTAATTAAGATTGGAAATTGCAAGATAACAGTGAGGTTTTTTTGTTTACTTATAAACAATAAATCCTGAGGATACTCAACTATTTATTGAACTGAACTGACAAACTTCCTTAAGTAATTTTTTAAAAAGTTATAGTAGGAAATGTGGCCAGGCGTGGTGATTCACACCAATAATCCTAGCACTCTGAGAGGCTGAGGCCAGTGGACTGCCTGACCTCAGGAGTTTGAGACCAGCCTGAGCAAAAGCAAGACCCTGTCTCTAAAAATAGCTAGGCACTGTGGTGGGCGCCTGTCATCCCAGCTACTCGGGAGGCTGAGGCAGGAGGCTTGCCTGAATCCAAGAATTTTAAGTTATTGTGAGCAATGATGGCACAGCACTCTATCAAGGGTGACAAAGTAAGTTATAGTAAGAAATTGCCAATTTAAAAAAAAAAAACAACAACTATAGTCTACATATATATTAAGACAAAAACAAAGCATTAACTACATACCTTAACATATATTCAGGAAAATATTAAAAGTAAATGACATGTGATAAGGCTGTTCATTAAAAACAAAAATAGGTAACAAATGGCCTTATTATTGGTTCTCAAATATTTGGCAATAAAACACATATTCTACTTGAGAAAACTGACAAAGCACAGTGACCACTGACAAATCTCGCAGTAAGGAAACCTGTCATCTCTAAGTATCTCAAATTTTAAAACCTATTAGGCCACAAAACGAATTTTTACACAAATACTTATAAACATCCCACAGTGTAACATTCTTCAGACATTTTGGAAAACCTTATTCTGCCTATTCAGGTAGTGTCAGAATCACAGAGCTTCCATAAGCACACTTCCTAAGAGTTAACAATTAGGTTTTATGTAGGCACTTTACTAAAACCATTAAATTTCATTTTGAACCCTTCTTTAATCTCCTGCCAAACATTTTTCTCATTCTTCACAATAAGCCATGTATCCATAATTTCAGTATGTGGTCCAAAAACCAAATTTTTCTCTCTGTAGCCACCTAAATACTTTCAAAAGTCATATACTTCAACTGAAAAATTGATGTCTCTTACTCTGCACTCACATTTCTGAAATTAAGAAATATATTCTAGGCTCAGCGCCTGTGGCTCAACGGGCTAAGGTGCCAGCCACGTACACCTGAGCTGGCGGGTTCAAATCCAGCCCGGGCCCGCCAAACAACAATGATGGCTGCAACCAAAAAAAATGGCCGGGCGTTGTGGCGGGCGCCTGTAGTCCCAGCTACTTGGGAGGTGGAGGTAGGAGACTCGTTTGAGCCCAGGAATTGGAGGTTACTGTGAGCTGTGATGCCACAGCACTCTATCCAGGGTGACAGCTTGAACGAGCTACTTATAAATCCTCAAATAAGGAAGTTTAAAACTGTGAATGGGAAGGGTTTTTTTCTCTTACCACAGCTAACTACATATACACAATATTCCTACTCCTAAGAAAGGTGTCACTATAGTCAACAAAAATATATGGTAATTTTCTAGGTAACTGGAAAGTAAACAGAAGTACAGCAGTAAAGGAGTAAAAAATCAAACAAGCATAGATGAAAAAGACAAAGGCAGAAAAACTAGGCTGGGCGCAGTGGTTCATGCCAATAATCCTAGGACTCTCAGAGGCAGAGACAGGTGGACTACTTGAGCTCATGCGTTCGAGACCACCCTGAGCAAAAGTGAGACCCTCCTCACCACTAAAAATAGAAAAACCTGAGGCAAGAGGATTGTTCGAGTCCAAGTTGGAAGTTGATGTGAGCTATTACGCCACAGCACCTACCCAGGGCAACAGCTTGAGACTCTTGTCTCAAAAAAAAAAGTTAAGAAAATAAACAAAACATGAGTATTATAATTACAAAAACACATACTGAAAAAAAACACATACTGAGATCATTAGAAAAGACAAAAGCTGTAACATATAAAGGAAAAGCTGTAGTTAGAAAAAAAAAACTTAACACAGAAAACGGAATATGGAAGAACATTTTGTGCAAATATTTTACAAAGGAAAAACTGTAAAAGGCAAGTGACTTTACAATGCCAGAGTTATTTTACAAAAATCTTCAAGCTCTAACCAGGTTTCCAGGTGACCCAGTGATTAGAAGATTCTTCTTTACCAGATTAAGAAAATGAAAAAGTAACTCTCTTCTGTTTTTGCAAAAGAAAAATAAAGGAGGAAAAGACCACTATCTTCATCAGTCTGAATTTTTCTAATGCACTCAATTCTTTATTTTTCTAGGACTTACTACACATTTGTATTTTTCTTTTTTTTTTTTTTTTTTTTACACATTTGTATTTTTCATTGTGGAGACCTGTTTCAAAAAACGCTGAGGGTTAACTCCTAATCAGTCCAGTGTTCTGTTCAATGACTTTCAAAAAGATTTCATGACAAATCAGAATTTGAAGAACACTGACTACTCTATACTTAATATAACTTTTGAGAAGTATACTATACAAAGCCATACATCTTCTAAAAAGATTTACTAAGTTATAGATGTCCTTAGTACCTAACATTTAATGTTAAAGTATACCCACAAGATAGTAACAGTTACTTTTTAACAGATTCTGGCTCTTTCTCAGGCACTATGCTTGATGTTTTATATGCATTTACTTACATAATCCCTAAAAACTCCAAATAATGGATCACTATTTCATAGATTAGGAAATATAATCAGACTATAACAATTAGAAGTTAGGATTTATCCTCTCTCCCTCCACCCTCTCCCTCCTCTTCCCTCCTTGTCCCCTTTCCCCATCTTCTTGTGCAATAATTGGGTTGTAGCCTTCACTTGAAAGATATAAATTTGCTTCATATTAGGGGTATATACATTGGATACTTTTTCTTCCATTCTAGAGATACTTTGCTAAGGAGAACATGTTCCAGATTTACTTTTTATTTACTGCTCTGTTTGTCAAATGGAAATTGACAGTAGCAGGCAAGAATTGAAGACAAAAACCAATGAGGAGGGCTATTGAAGTGGTCAGGGTGAAAGATGATAGCAGTTTGAATAAGGGTTGCCTCACAGACATAATATGAAATGTCAACTTCACATTATAATTTAAAGGGCTAATGGCAGGTGAAGGGACTTGTCAAGAAATTGGACATTATGTAGGAGGGAAGGAGATGAATCTCAGGCAAAGAGGTAAGTGATGGTGCTTTGCACTGAAATGGGATTCATAGGTGAAGAAAAGATTGTGAGAGAGGCAATTAGGGGCTTTTTAGACATGTTACATTTGAGATACCGTCCAAGCATGCAAGATGAGATGTCAAATAACACATATAGACACATATAGAAATTGAAGTTCAGAGTAGTGATCTGAACCAGATAGGTAAGTCTGTAGCTCAGGTGTGGTTGAAGATTTATATTTGAGATTTACTAGGTATTTCTAATATTTAAAACAATTATATGGTATGAGATTCCCTGTAGAGGGTATAGAGAGATGTGGTCCCTGTGTCATTTCCACAATTAGAATTTAGGAAGAAAAGGAGGAACTATCCATAGTGACTCATAAAATGTGGCCAGTGATATTGGAAGTAGATAAGGCAACTTTACGATCCTGTTCTTACTATTGACCTTTGTCAAGTATGTGAACAAAAGATATACTATGTACAAATAAATAAAGTACCAGATGATGCATCTCTCAAAAAATAATTTTCAGATTTTGCTAGTGGATGTTGGATTTTCTTGTTTGTCTTCCTAAATCACTTGTTGCTGTTACTTTAAATATGGAATATAAAGCTCAAACAACCACAGGTTGAAACAAGAATGAAAGACCACACTTGGCAACTTTTTGGTAGGATTATTAAAAGGCAGGTCTAAGTGAGGAGGTTGATGATTTGGAGTTAGGCAGGGTAGATTTGAATATCCTACTTAACCACCTCTAAAATCTCATTAGAGCACTAGAGTTTTATTTTCACAATATAAGTCAGATTATGCAATCTTTTGCTCAGAATCCTTTTTTGGCTCTCCATCTCTATAAAATAAAATTTAAAATCCCTAAAAGGTCTGACAATACCTTACCCAAATGGTGCATTTCATTACTTCTGATGTTATCCTAGGTAAGTTTCCCCTCTCTCACTTCTTTTCAGCCACCATATGCATACGGGTTATTCAGTGTACAAAACACATTAGGACAATCATCTGAACATTTTACCTTTTTTCTAGAAAGTTCTCTTCTAAGGCATCTTTACAGCTTGTAACCTTACTTTTTTTAGGTCTTTACTCAAAATTACCTTCTCAGCAAATTCCCTGCCCTGACCTCTTGGCTACAATATCTCTCTACTCACCTTCCCTGTGTCATTTTTATGTATACCATTTATGTATCTCCATTAATTTCATATTTTTTTAATCCCTTTAATATGTAGTCTCCCTGATAGAATAAATTTTGTGAGTCTATCTGCTGTAGCATCTCTAGGAGAACAGAATATGGCACATAGTAAGTACTCTGTGAGTGTGTTTTGGAAAAGTGAATTAAGTAATGTGCATAGGTCACTGCACAGAGTCTAACTCTAACACACTGTAAGACTACTATGGAGTTCTTATCACCCTTAATAATATTTTTATTAAATCCCTTACATGCTGACTGGAATCAAATTCTGAGACACAAGTACATAGCTTTCCTGTCAGTCTTTGCCAAAAAGCTGATCAGTTAGTTGGACCATTTTATTTTGGCTGTCTGGAAGTCTGAGATGTCTCAGAGACCTATGAGAGGCTCATGAAGTTGGAAGCTGGCTTTCAATGCAGCATGAGCTATATTTAGCTGCACCTATTACTGAAGGACAGATCTCTCTGTGTTTCAAAGGAGTTAGGCTTGCAAAACACTATGTTTTGTATAAGCCAGCTAGGAAACCAGGCTATGTTTCTAAGACAATGAAATTGGTTCCTAGAAACATGTATGTTATATCCCAGCCAACTGACAGCCAAGCTGGGGCTTGTCTAGGCTTCTTTCCCAGCTCTCACTTGTTAAGAGTTTCAGTCCTAGGTCTAGCATTTGATGTTTTCCCTCTCCAATATTATAACAGTTATCTTCATTGATCAACAAAAACAAAAGTCTTGTCATAAAAGAAAGATAATAAATGAAAAATCTAAGATTTACAGTGAGCAGAAAAGTCTGGTAAGGTTTTCTGACTGATTATATTGCTTCACTCTTGCAATCCCTCTATTAAAGACTGATTTGTGTTTCCCTGAAAGTCCTATTATTTATATCTAACCTAAACTCCAGCACCTCAAATTATGAAGACCCCATGCCACCCTTCACCCACATTTCACCCGTCAAGATAGGACCTGAAACTGTTGTGAGAATGTCTTAGGCTACAGTCATGGTGTCAAGGTCCTGAGCTGCAGTGGGAACATCTGGTGCTCACCTTTCCTGTAGACACCCTCCCCTGAGAACTCTCACCCCTGCCAGCTAGGCACAAGTCCAGAACCCGCCCACCTAGGACTGCACCTTTGCTGGCAAAATCTAATTATTCCATGCACCCTACAAAAGGATTAACCCTAATGACCCCCATTCTCTAGCCTGCTGTGGTCTCTGCCCCATTACCCATTGCCACTCCCCAACCTATAAACCACAAATAGAGTTATGTTTCTGAAAACAAACACAAAAAAACAACCAAGAGATAAATAAACAAATTAATAATGTGGAAATGGAAATCTCAAAAATGGAATATACTTTAAATGTAGGAAGTGAGCTTATCAAAAGAAATATAGTTGCCTAATATCTTTTACTAAGCAATGGTAAATCTGATGGTGTATGGTGGTAAATTAAATGTGTGTGTTCTTTACTCAGGTTATGGTCATTCAGTCAATCAACAAGCATCTATTTAGTATTAATTTGGTGCCCAGCAGGCAGGGGGACATGTTAACAGGTTATTTCAATCTTCCAAGGAAGGGACGATAGTGATTTAAACTAGGATGCTAGTTGTGGATCTAAATAGAAATCTCCTAATAATGCGATGCATTTTGGAGCTAGAGCCAATAGATCTTGTTGAAAGTGAGACTGGAGCTGTTCGTAGGAATGATGAGAAGTGAAGGGGAAACTGGCTGCCATTTATTTAGATTAGGAAAGCTTGTTTTTTACACGTGAAGTCTTATAGTCTCAAAAAGCTAATATTACTATGTGGTTTTTCGTCCTTTTTTTTAACTGGGGATAAACTAAAAAGTTTGAATTATATTTTGGTTAAGTAGAAGAAATTTCAATGGTTTTAGACTTAATTTTTGAATTTTTTAGAGGAAAGTTTCTCTTTTAGAACCACTACCTAGATCTCTAGGTGACAAACAGATGAATTAAAAGCCATTAGTGTCAACTCGCCCATGTCCTTGGATTTGGGTCTCTCTTATCTCTTTACTCTGTTTTACTTCAATTGTCAAAGAAAATGCTATAGTCATCAATTATCATGATACATTTCAGATCATAAATGTCAGGTGAGACAGGCTTGACATATTGCTGAGAGCAATATCTTGAGGGCTGCAAAGACAAACATTTAACCCATTTTCTGGGAAGAAATTTGGGCAAAAGAAGCTATGAGAAGGTCAACTGTCTATCAGAAGTCTATAAAGGGGCAGCTATGCCAAAAGAGTATCTGGTTGTTGTTAATATTATCAAAGTCATGTCCTTCAAATGAGATAACTCCTAAAAAGAGTCCAAATGACCCTGGGCAGCAAAGCGAAGATAATTACGAAAAGATGGGACAGGGTATTCGAAAAGGTGGTATTTAAGACTTACTTTCTGGCCAGAGGATTAAAAGTCCAAATTAAAAATTAAATGCAAATGGACGTATAGAAAGAGATATTTGAGAAGCTTCTTTAATGGCATCAAGAAGTATAGCATCATTACAAGGGTCAGCGAGAAGTTATAAAACTACAAAGGGCTGCTGGTAACTTGACTTAATCAAATAGCTCTCCTCTGATTAAAATGGTGTCTTCAAGTGACAAATACTAATCATATTTTTCCACTGAAATTTATCAGAGTATTCATTCCATGGAATGTACATTTATAGATTTGTGAAACTTTGGCATTCTTGATTTTTTTATGTAACAGTTATGCTAACACCTTAATGGCACTAAAATACTAGCATATTTCAAAGAAACATCTTAAATACAAAATGTGTTCAGTCTTGACAGTTTCACCACTCATGACATTCTAGATTATATTGGGAAATAGTCATCCAGGTCCTCCATGTGGATGATAGCCTTGTCCGAGATCATTAGTGACTGAAAACTTGTGGCAAAATTTGAAAATAAAATGATTAGCTACCAATTATCAATTCCTGGTTGAGTGCATTCATGGATCCAGTACCTTACGTGAACGGTCTCACATTATCCTCATATAATTCCAAACGAAGGGCAGAAAAGAAATCTTGTGGAAAGGACAGCTCTGATCATCATGTTCTTCATTTAATATGCTCCAGAACTGCAATGATCCAGATGGTCATGGAATTCCTAGGATTCTTGCTTTCTTGGTCTTCCTCTGAAAACACCTTTAGACTTAGTTCTCACAATTGATAATTCATATGATTATTGATCCCCTTTCCTATATTTGTAGGTTTCTAACAAATATGAGCATTTAAATATGTTTTAGTAAATTGAAGTTATCCATAAACGGGGGGTAGCAGGGAATAGGACTGTCTCAGAATTGATCCTTAACTATTCTCCTGAAATCCATTTTCCATGAACTGAGTCTCTACTGTGCTTCCTGCCAGGGATTTTTTTTTTTTTTTAATCTGCCCCTAAGAACTAAACAGACAACTAGAGAAGGAGCAGGCTAAGCAGATACTTAAGTCAAGTGAGTCGTTTCTTGGTCATTTGGATATTGTTACAAATGGTGCCACTTTAGCTGCAGGAGAACTAAAGTTTACTTTAGTGAAATAAAATATGATGGCAGAGAATCTTACTTTCAGGATCCAACCCCAGTGACTGGACACCAATTGGGTTTTGCGCTCCTGCCTGGGAAGGAATTTAACCTCATAGAGACTTCTCAGGGCACACACTCCAACATCTCTCTGCCAATCAATGCAGTTTTTACCGAATTTACACTTTCGTGAATTAAAAATGTGAAGCTGCACTTGATCCTACACATGCTCTTCTTTCTTTTCCAGTAAAAACCCTTCTATGCTTTTAGGAGTCACTCTCATGTCCTTATCTATAAAACCTGTTGATCTCTCACCTTTTCTCCTTTATGAGATGGACCCCGTTCCAATTCTGTATGTTTGATTCTTTAAAAGCTTACATTTTGAAGATGGCTTATGAGTAGCAACCTTTGGCAGAGGCTTCTAAGCAGAGGAAGAAAAATTGGACAGAATTGGACTCTATAAAGCCAAAGACAGGGAGCTGAGCCAAGAAGGAAGTTCAGCAGCTGTAACTCCAAGGAAGAGCATTCAAGAAAGCAAATTACAGGGCAGCACCTGTTGCTCAAAGGGGTAGGGTGCAGGTCCCACATGCTGGTGGTCAAACCCAGCCCCAGCCAAAAAACTGCAAAAAAAAAAAAAAAAAAAGAAAGAAAGAAAGAAACCAAATCACAGGTATAAAGCCCATTGACTAGAGGACTAGAGGACGGAAGACCCCTCCCCCAAGCAGGAGGCCTGCCGTAGGCTATCTGTGAACAAGCAGGAAACAAAAGACTTCTCATTTTACCTTGCTGGAGAGAGCCGCTAAACTTAAGGTCTCTTTCTCCTGGGAGGTCCCACTTATGAACCTAGACACCACTCCACTAGGCATAAAATTGAACAAATATTTTCCCCCACAAGTCCAAACTGCTAGTCCACCCTTTCCCCCTCGTATACTGGTCTGAAGTTCTGCCCTCTGCAGAGCACAGAGTGTTTGGTCTTGTCCTGAGAGAACTGGGCATAGAGTGGACTGCCAACCATCAGGACAGAATCTGTGACTAACGAGGAAGAAAGAGGGTGTGGAAAGGAAGGGACACTTGGTGGGAGGAGGAGCAGTCCCCTGGTTATGACCATGCCTGGCCAGTGGTTGTGTTGACCCTTGGTTCAGGCTGTGTCTGGCGGGACAGGATGCAGAACCCCCAGCTCTGATGGCACCCACAGGGGAAGAGTGGTTGCCTCCTGTGGTCTGTTTGGCAGACAGGGCTGGTCCCCAGCTCCTGCTGGGCCTCCAAGCAGAGGCTTGATAGGCATGGACTGTGACCTGAGAGCAAGGGCATGATCCCCTGATTCCAATAGAACCCTCGAGTTGTGGCTTACTAGGTGTGAACCAAGACCTGAGGGCCAGAGAGTGGCCCACTGTCTCCAATGGGGCTGGTGAGCAGAGGTTTACCAGGTGAGGACTGAGACCTGTGGACAGAGTGCAGTGCCCTGACTCTGATAGAGCCTGTGAACAGAGGCTTGCCAGGCAGTGGACTGAGACTGGCAGGTGGGGGCATGGTTCCCTGACTCCAATTGTTCTGACAGGCAGAGACTAGTTGTGTGTGGACTGAGACTGGAGGGCAGAGCTGGTGCCCTGACTCCAATAGAGCCTGCAAATAGAGGCTTGCCAGGCAGTGGACTGAGACTGGCAGGCTGGAGCATGGTCCCCTGACCCCAACTGGCCTGGCATGCAGAGGCTAGTTGGATATGGACTGAGACTTCTGGGTCGGGGCATGGTCCCTGGCTCCAGCTAGGCCTGTGAGCAGAGAAGTGACCAACAGTCTGGCGGGTGGGAGTGGGGATTCCTAGCTCCAATTGTGCTGTTGGAGACCCTTGAATACTTCTCTGTTGGGCAGGGTCTGCACTGCCTGAGACAATTTGGTGGGAACTCATGTCTGGGGCTGTCCACTTGGGGACATTCTGAGGTTGACCTTCAAGTTCTATAGCAGAAAAGAACTGAAGGGTAGTGGCTGGGGGGCTGCAACTGTTTGTTTCTCTTCACAGTTGAGATTTAAACCTAATACTATGGTTTCTTAGGATACGGTAGAGGTTGGCTGATATCAAAAAGAGCTAGCTTGGGCTATCTTACCAAGTAAGTCCTCAGAGTCTCTGGCTAAAACTCTGAAAGAGCCTTTGTAAGGTTGCAGGAGACAAGCCACAATTACAAAGCCTAGTGCTTTGGTAAGATGCTATCTCTACTACCTGGGAACCCCAATTCAATGTTACCCTACCAGTTCTAATAACCAAATGGTGGAAAACAAACATGATGCAGACCCAACAGAACAACTCTGGCAACATGAATAACCAGAGTAGATCATCCCTCCACAAGTAATGACAAAGGACATACAACTAAAGATGCCAGGCATAAACAAATGGCAGCAATGTCAGAAATCGAATTCAGAATATGGATTGCAAATAAGATAAATAGAATGGAAGAAAAGATAGAAACTGAATTCCAAAGAGTAGTTCTAAAGTTGTCTCAAAAAATTAATGAACTCAAAGCTCAAGTCACCAAAGATACGGACATAATGAGGAAAGAGATAGCAGAACTCAAGGAAATGAAACAGTTAGTTGCAGAGCTCCAAAACACAGTAGAATCCCTCAGTAATAGAATTGACCAGGCAGAAGAAAGGATTTCTGAAACTGAAGACAAAGCTTTTGGACATTCCCACACACTCAAGAGGCAGACAAATAAAGAGTAAAAACTAATCATTCCCTGAGAGAGATGTGGTAAGACTCCAAGAGATCAAACATTTCCTATAAGAGATCTTATAGGAATTCTTAAAAGGAGAAGAGGATGGTCCTAAAGGTAAAGATGCTCCATTCCAAGAGATTTCGGAGGATAATTTCCCAAGCATTGCAAGAGATACAGAAGTTCAGATAGCAGACAGTTTCAGAACCCCAGCAACACTCAATCCAAATAAAGCATTTCCTAGACACATTGTGATTAACTTTGCCAAAGTTAAGATGAAGGAGAAAATTCTGCAAGCAGCCAGATGTAAGAAAAGCATCACCTACAAAGGGAGAAATATCAGAATGACTGCAGATCTCTCAGCCAGAAGAAGATGGTCATTGACCTTCAGTCTCCTAAAACAAAACAAATTCCAGCCCAGGATACTATATCGAGCTAAACTCAGTTTCACTTGTGATGGAGAAATCAAATACTTTAATGATGTAGACATGTTGAAGAAATTTGTCATAATGAATCCAGCTCTCCAAGATATTCTCAGACCCATCCCTCATAATGACCAGAGCAATGCTCTACCTCCAAAGTAAACTCACCCAGAAATTTTTGAACAAAACCCAACTTCCACAGTGGTGAAAGGATTAAAAATGTCCACTGGACATCTGAAAATCATGACACACAAAATACAACAAGGCTTATCAATTCTCTCAATTAATGTAAATGGTTTAAATCATCCTCTACAGTGGCACAGGCTGGCTGACTGGATACATAAACTTAGACCGGATATCTGCTTTATACAAGAACCTCATCTTACCTTAAATGATAAAAATAGACTCAGGGTGAAGGGATGGACTTGTATATTACAGGAAAATGGAAATCAGAAAAAAGCAGGGATTGCAACTTTAGTAGCAGGTACAATTGGCTTTAAACCAACAAAAATAAAGAAAGATAAGGAAGGTCACTACTTATTTGTCAAGGGAAACACCCAACATGAAGAGATTTCAATAATTAATATTTATGCACTCTACCAGAATGTTCCTCAATTCATAAAGCAGACCCTAATGGATATGAACAACTTGATATCTTCCTGCGGTATAATAGTTGGAGGTTTTAACACTCCTTTGACAGTTTTGGATAGATCCTCCAGGAAGAAACTAAACAAAGAAATATTAGACTTAAACTTGACGCTAGAAAAAATGGACTTTATAGACCACTATAGAACATTTCACCCTAATAAAACTCAATATACGTTTTTCTCATCAGCCCAAGGGTCATCCTCCAAAATAGGTCATATCCTAGGACACAAGTCTAACCTCAGCAAATTTAAAAGTATAGAAATTATTCCTTGTGTGTTCTCAGACCAACATGGAATAAAAGTTGAACTCAACAGCAATGGGAATCTTCATACTCAAACAAAGTCACGGAAGCTAAATAATCTTAGGCGGAATGATAGCTGGGTCAAAGATGAAATTAAGAGGGAAATCACCAAATTTTGGAAGAAAATGACAATGAAGACACAAATTATCAAAACTTGTGGGATACTGCAAAAGCAGTCCTAAGAGGGAAATTTATAGTATTGGAAGCCTTCATCAAGAAAACAGAAACAGGTGGCTCAATGGGTAGGGTGCCAGTCCCATATACCTAGGGTGGCAGGTTTAAACTCAGCCCCAGCCAAAATGCAACAACAACAACAAAAACAAAACAAAACAAACAAACAATAAAAAACAGGAACAAAGGAAGTCAACAACTTAATGGATCATCTCAAGCAACTAGAAAAGGAAGAACATTGCAACCCCAAAGCCAGCAGAATAAAAGAAATAACCACAATTGGGGCAGAATTAAATGAATTTGAAAACAAAAGAATCATTCAGAAGATCAATGAAACAAAACTTGGTTTGTTCAAAAGATTAACAAAATTGATAAACCTTTGGCCAACCTAACCAGAAACAGACAAGTAAAGTCTCTAATATCATCTATCAGAAACAATAAAAGATAAATAACAGACACTTCAGAAATTCAAAAAATCCTCAATGATTACTACAATAATCTCTATTCCCAGAAATATGAAAACCTGAAGGTAATGGAAGCACACCACATCCCTAGACTCAACCAGAAAGAATTAGAAACCTTGAATAGACCTGTATCAACCACTGAAATAGCATCAACAATACAAAATCTCTCTAAAAAGAAAAGTCCAGGACTAGATGGCTTCACATCTGAAGTCTATCAAACCTTTCAAGAGGAACTAGCACCTATATTATACAATGTTTTCCAAAGCATAGAAAAAGAAGGAATACTTCCCAATACATTCTATGAAGCAAATATGACCCTAATCCCCAAACCAGGAAAGGATCCAACAAAGAAAGAAAATTATAGACCTATATCATTAAAGAATATTGATGCAAAAATATTCAATAAGATCTTAGCAAACAGAATTCAACAACACATCAAAAAAATTATACACCATGATCAAGTTGGTTTTATTCCAGGGTTACAGAGTTGGTTCAACATGCACAAATCTGTAAATATAATACATCACATCAATAAAATAAAAAACAAAGACCATATGATTCCCTCAATTGATGCAGAAAAAGCCTTTGATAATATCCAGCATCCTTTCATGATCAGAATTCTTAAGAAAATAGGCATAGAATGGACATTTCTTAAACTAATAGAGGCCATCTACAGCAAACCCACAGCCAATATCATATTGAGTGGTGTAAAATTGAAAACATTTCCACTCAGATAAGGAACAAGGCAAGGATAACATAAATGAGGCAGGAGACATAAAATACTAGAACAGAGTGCAAGGAAAACATGAAGAAATCGGCCTGGGAGGATATTTTATGAGGAGGACCCCCCTGGGCAACTGAAGCAACACCAAAAATACATTACTGGGATCTGATCAAACTAAAAAGCTTTTGCACAGTCAAGAGCACAGTAAGTAAAGCAAACAGACAACATTCAGAATGGGAGAAGATTTTTGCAGGTTATGCTTCTGACAAAGATCTGATAACTAGAATCTACAGAGAACTCAAACTAATCAATAACAAAAGAATAAATAACTCTATTTCTATGTGGGCAAGAGATTTGAACGGAAACTTCTCTGATGAAGACAGGCACATGGCCTACAAACACATTAAAAAATGCTCATCATCCTTAATCATCAGAGAAATGCAAATAAAAACTACTTTGAGATATCATCTAACTCCATTAAGATTAGTCCACATTACCAAATACCCAAACTACAGATGTTGGTGAGGATGTGGAGAGAGGGAATGCTTCTACACTGCTGGTGGGAATGCAAGCTAATATGACCTTTTTGGAAAGAAATTTAGAGAACACTCAAGGAGCTAAAAGTAGACCTACCATTTGATCCTACAATTCCTCTACTAGGTGTATACCCAGATGATCAAAAATTATTTTACAACAAAGACATTTGCACCGGAATGTTTATTGCAGCCCAATTCATAATAGCCAAGACATGGAAACAGCCCAAGTGCCTATTGACCCATGAATGGATTAACAAATTGTGATATATGTACACCATGGAATACTATGCAGCCATGAAAAAAGAGATTTCACATCTTTTATGTTTACCTGGATGGAGCTGGAACATATTCTTCTTAGTAAAGTATCTCAAGAATGGAAAAAATAAGTATCCAATGTACCCAATACTACTATGAAATCAATATGTAACCACCCACATACTCATACAAATGGCAAAACATAACTATAGTCCAGAAAGTAGAAGGGAAGAGGAGAGAGAGAATGGAGGGAAGGAGGGATATGTGAGGAGGGAGGGTACTTGGAAGGACCTCACCTAATATGCATGATGCAATGGTACATTTCAAAACTATTAAGAAATTAGTATAATTATGATGGATGTGTTACTTAGTTCAATGTAAGCATTTCACATTGCAAATTGAAGCAGTATCCTGAACCCCATAAATGCATCAATGTACAAAGTTATGATTTAATAAAAAACAATTTAAAAAATAAGAAAAACTAAAAAAGATTTTAAAAGGTTAAAAAAAAAAACTTGTTGGTTAACATAGTACACCAAACACACTACATTTTAAAAACAGATCTCCAAGTTAAGTCAGGAATAATTAGTACTGTGTGTCCTTCAGGTTTGTCAGACACATGTTCAAAGCCAGAGAGTGGGGAGAATTCGTTAGCTTTATCAGTAGAGAGGAAAAAATAACGCTCATAAATTTATACAAAGGACAAAATTCTACCAAGATAGCAATGGTTCTCCTGGATAAATGTTTCTGCTATTATGATGTCATTCATGGTTATGTGGGGGCTTCAGAGATCCTAATACCCTCATGTGGGGAGCTTTCATGTACATATTGCAAGCAAGGACCGAGAAAGGTGAAAGTGCACATCTCAGCTCTTGCCCTTCTAGCAAGCAGCAGATAATCACAAGTGTGTCTAATCATGAGAATATAGGACCTCTGAGAGTTGTGGAGACATAGATGGAGATGATGAGACTTTGAGGGATATCCAACCATTTAGCTTTACCATTTTTGTTTTTAGCTTCACCTACAATTACAAAATGCACATGCTATTGTTGTGGGGAGGTATATTTTCAGGACACCATACCTACTAGAATGTACCAAGCACTCCAATAATCACCTTCATATGCATTGACTTGCTTGATCTTCATGTAGAAGGTGGAAGGTAAGAATAATAATCCTTAAAAAGAGATGAGGAAACTGAATCATGGAGAAAGTAAGTGAATTGTTACAGCTGCTAAGGGGGAATGGTCTAAATCAGAAGCCAAGTGGTTCTGATTCCAGGGTCTACCCACAGACCCTACATTTTGTCGTTCTCTAGTTTCGCTATCTCAGGGACTTGTTCCTTTTTCCCATTGTGGTTACTCTCTCACACAGAGATTTTTAAATTCCTGATTCAAAAAAAAAATAAACTTTTATGAAAGAATGAAAGGAGAGAGAGAGAGGGAGAGAGAAAGAAAGAATGATGGAGGGAGGAAGGAAGGGAGGGAGGAAAGGAGGAAGGAAGGAGGGGGGAGGGAAGGAGGGAAGAAGGGAGAGAGGTAAAAAGGTTACATGCAATGGAAACCCAATGTAAATTTATAGAATAACTCTCAGGATTATGTGCGCTATAGGACATGGGAGTATACAATTCTTACATGATTTGTCCCTGACTATCCACTAGAGAATTCTATGAAGTTCCCAAGGCCTAAGTTTAGAAACCCGTAATTTGGGCTAATCTTGGGAACAAGAGTCATATACTAGAAACCAGAGCCTGTCAGCTTAGGAAATAGTGCAGGTGGAGCCGTGAGTTTATGTGAAATGCTGAGACAACACATTATCTTTTTGTTCCAGGGCTAATTCAGAGTATTTTGAGTATTTTAATGTGAAATAAGGGTCATCAAACTATGACCCAATAGCCACATTGGGCCCACATGTGTTTTTTATGGCTGTCAAGCTGAGAACGGTTTTATATTTTGAAAAAGTTGTAAAAATTAACAAAGAAGAATCTGTGACAGAAGCTGCGTGTGACCCAGGAAGCCTAAGGTAATTACTCTCTGGCTTTTTTTCAGAAAAAGCTTGCCAACTACTACCCTGGAAGGCTTGTTTGTAACCTTTCTATTTTAACACCCTCCAATTTAGCAGTGACTGGTCTGTCACAGTTCTGGCAGTGGTGCCTTTGCTGCCAAACTGAGTCCCTCACAGGAAGCAACTCAACACAGTTGTTAGTGTGTTCAATGTATTGTCAGACCAAATTATGCTTCCAGAGGTGGTGAGGTGGTAGGCTTGGTATCCTTTGGAGACGGTTGTAGTAGAAAGCATACAGAGAGCGCTCTCCCTGAGGACATTAACTGTCCTGTCACATAGAACACCTGCAGAAAAGCTCATGTGGGCCCCATGAATTTATTATCCAGAAATTAGATTTCTTGATTTCAAGACAAGATTTATTTTGAGAATAAGTCGAACGTATAAGTTAAGTCTTCCAGGAAGCAGACACTGAGTAAGAATTGAGGGTGCAAGATGGTTATTGTAGGAATACAACTGTAAAAGATAAAAGGGAGGAGGCAGGATTGAACAGGAAAAGTCTTCAAACTTAGATGTGTATGAGGTACCAGGGAAAGAAAAGGTAAGAGGAAACAAGATTGAACAGGGATTACCTCAGATTTCAAGCAGGTCTGACTAAGTTTGAGCCAGCCCAAAGAAGAGCTCCCAGTAAGAATGACTCCTTGGAGGAGTCACACTTTGAGCAAAAATGGACAGGCACTGGTAAACCACCACACACTGTCTTTGCTGAGTCACCTTGAAAGAGCAAGTCCTCCACGCAGTGTGTATGGTGGATCCTGAGGGTGTTACCAGTCTTTTTAAAGGAGACCCTAGCAGTGCACTCCATGGGTGCATATTATAAAAACTCACGGAGATCCTATGGAATGGAGGGTGCGAAGAGGTACCATGAAAGCCTCACATCCAAATCTCCTTCTCTCCCTGATGCATCAGAGCAAATTAGGTAATCATTCCTTTGAAGAAATATGGCTCTTTTCCTGGTAACCTCTTAAGTGTTTCCTACAAAGGGGAACACATCAAGTTCTTAATACCTTAAAGCTAGCAAATACGTTATATTAATTTTCCGCATTAGAAGAGGAACAGGTGTGTTAGGAGTACTGAAATCCTATTTCCTTAACACTAGACCAAATCTAGAGAATGCTCATTTAAATAAACTCCCACTCCCATGTTACAGAGGCAGAACTTGAAAATGAGGGACAGATGGATGAGATGGAAGAACAGAGAAGTGATATGCCAGAAAGAAGGAAAAAAATCACAAATCTGATACTTTTACTGGGAACTGTTTGTTCTACCTTCAGTTTGACAGAATTGATAGACATAATGTGACTACTAATTCATCTTCACTTCTACACCCTGGTCCACACCACCATCATTTCTCCTCTGACTTCCTGTCATTCAGCAAGCATGATTCTGCTAAAATCTCAGTCAGTTTATGGCACCTTTTGCTAAAAAATTCTAATGGCTTCCATGTAACTTAAGTGAACCTAAAAGTCCCTACAGTGGTTTAAGGGCCCTACATGCCCCTGCCCCATTACACCTTCTTCTGTCTCCCTCACTGCATACTGGACTTCAAGCAACACTGTGCCTGTGATTCTTTCTAACATGCTACAGACCTTTGCACTGGCTATTTCCTCCCCTACAAGGCTCTTCCATAGAACGTGCACTAGTTTTACTTCTATTTTGAGATAATTACATAAGAGCTACAAAAATAGGATAGCATTCCCATATACTCTTCACCTACCTTCCTTTAATATTAATATCTTATATAACCCCAGTACAATTATCCAAACTAAGAAATCAATATTGATGTAATACTATAAGTGAACTGCAGACTTTCTTTGAGTTTTGCCATTTTGTTCTTTAACACGCAGTTTCCTACTCCAGGATTCAATATATTAGAACTTCTGTAAGTTGACCGTCCAAGGGACTGTAACAAACTGGTCAACATACAGAGGTGGTGAACATAAGAAACTAGGTCTATTGTACTGATATGCACATGTGGTGCAGGGCCAGTCTGTGAAAATTAGGTCAACTGAAGGAGGTGGTCGGCTATGGATGTTCTAGGTGTCCACATTGCTGTAGTTACATTTCCTTTGTCTCCTCCAATCTGTGACAGTGCCTTGGTCTTTCCACAACTTTCAAGTTGTTGAGATTTTGTAAGGGTTAGCCTGTTATTTTATAGTTTCTGCCAATTTTCGTGCTCTGTATTTCATAGTAGGTACTTTTCACTACCTCCCTTTCTTCAGTTATTTTTTCTCTAATAGTATCACAGTGAAGTGTTTTCTGATCGTTTTACTCAAAAAACTCAGTCTGTTTCCACCCCAAAGCTCTTTACCACAACCTCTTGTTTCATTTTTCTCTATATGCAAAGATCAAATATTCTTCATTTCTTTTTTTAATATTTTTTATTAAATCATAGCTGTGTACATTAATGCAATCATGGGGTACAATGTGCTGGTTTCATATACAATCTGAAATATTTTCATCAAACTGGTTAACATAGCCTTCATGGCATTTACTATATGTTTATCATCAGCCTTTCTTTATGAAATGTTGACTCCACAGAAGCATATATTTTTGCAGGATTTGTTCATTGCTATTTACCTGATTTCTAGAAAATTCCTGAACACTTAGAAGAGGCTCAAATTTTGTTGAATGAATTTAAAGTCAAAGGGAACTTACCTCATGATTTGAAAGGCTATACAACGTGCAAAGTTCCAATGATGATAGAATGATTCAGCCAAGGCTGGATGAATCTTCATAGGACCCTCACAAATAGTTGCCAGTTTTCTTTGTTAAGCCAATTTGAGTGATTATTTAAAATGTATTTCTTGTTAAGCCATGAGGGTCCAAATTTAAAAACTTGGATTTTTCTACTTCTTGAAAAAAGAAAGAAAACAGATGAAATTATGGAAATGAAAACCCCTTAGCCTTTACGACTACTGTAGTCTGCTCAGTAAAATGGATTTTACATGCAGAAACATTTCACCCTCAAACGGGGCCTTTCAAAATCATTCCCTGACATTTTCAGTCATATAAGTGCAAATGTCTCCTGATTCATGGAGATTTGAGGCATGTTAAAAACTCAGGCTGTTCTCAATTATACCAGGTTTGCCATTACATCAGCAAATTATGCAAGACTATTTTTTACTCTTCTCCTTTTGCATCTTACTTTTAGTCTCAAAAATAGTATTAGAATTTCTACCCAAAGTGAGAAAGGGTGAAAGAAAGTAGACAAAACTAGAATCTGATAATGTAGTGCCTGTGAGCATCACAGAATAGGCTAAATAGGGAGGTTCAGGGAGGTAGGAGTTTTGGAAATTACTTAGAGATTCAGTGTCTGGGGCCAAGAAAGAATGAGGTATACTAAAAAGTTAAAAGATGTTGATTCTTTTTTTTTTTTTTGACAGTGTCTTTTTACTTTGTCATCTTCAGTAGAGTGTCATGGCATCACAACACACAGCAACCTCAAACTCTTTGGCTCAAGTGATTCTATTGCCTCAGCCTCCTGAGTAGCTAGAATTACAAACACCAGCCCCAACACCCAGTTATTTTTAGAGACAGGGGCCTTGCTCTTGTTCAGTCTGGTCTCAAACTCCTGATCTCAAGCAATCTATCTGCCTCTACCTCCCAGAGTGCTAGGATTACAGGAATGAGCCACCACGCCAGGCCTAAGATGTTGAATTCTAACATCAGCTATTTGAGAAATCACCTAACTTTCTTCAAAATGAAGAAACAGCATAGCTACTTACTCATGTATTCACTTCATAAATATTTACTGAGTCTCCACAGTGCCCAATCTTTTGGAATACATACATGGAAGACACAGTTTTTCTCCTGAAAGATTTCACAGGAAGGGAACAGATACCCAGAAAAACAAAAATTATATTATACTATAATAATTTTTATAAAATAAAAATACACAGGGGGCCACAAGAGCATAGATGTGGGTGTCTGGGAATGTCAATGAAAGCTTTCTGAATGAGCAACCTCTAAGGTAAGTCATAAAAGACTGAAGGATTGGCTAAGTGAACGGAACCAGGGACAAGATTAGAGAAAGGTGTTAATCGGAGGCAATGGCAAAGTAATTTAACAAACATGTACTGGCAGTACCATGTGCCAAGTACTAGGCTAAAAACTGGGAAATGGAACAGAATGAGACATCCATGTTAGATTTGAATAGGGAGTTGGATATACAAGCCTAATCTTCAGAAAAAAGATCCTGAAGAAAATATAAACTTAAGAGGTATCAAGGTACAGAAGGTTAATGTTTCTTAAGAGGAGATTATAGAATGAGGAGAGCAAAAAGTTTAGGACTAGATTTAAACAATACCAATATTGAAAGTTAAGCAGAGGCAAATGTGTCCAAAAAGGAGTTAGAAAATTATCCTAAAATGGAAAAAAAAATGAAACATTAGAGGTAAAAAAGGCAAAAATTAAAGCACTTTAAGATAGAGGAAATCACTAGAGTCCATTAGATACAGCCAAGCAAATGTCGTTGGTAACTTTTATGAATTGTTCTCATAGTATGGGTTGGTGAAATAGAAAGTTGAAGTAAGCTAAAACAGTATGTGAAAACTGACTAGAAAGCCTAACGTGACAAAGGAAATAGTATACTATTCAGATAATGTGTATAGAAGTCTCTGTTTATATTACTAATATATTAACCCACTTTCTACCTCATTCTTAGTATGTATAGTTGCAAACTGATTTTACACCATATACATATGCATACACAGATATATACACATTATCTATCTTATATGTAAGATTAAGATGTACTTGGTAGATAATGGGATAGATAGACACTAATCACCCAATTTGGACTTGAATTATAAGTAAACTTAAAATGGCAAAAATTCTATTGCTTTTAGATTTTTCTTTCTTTGATAAATAGATACATTTCTCCCCCATTTGCACTCTGTACTTACTGAGCAGCAGTTGAAAGGATTTGCATCAATATCAAGCTTAGCAGACTGGAGAGAAGCCACTTTCTCACGTATCTCTTCTATTTTTCTTATACCTGCAAGTCTAAAACTAGAAGCTCTCTTTCACCTGACATCATGATGTTTTTGTGTTGCTTGGACTGTAGTTTGGTTTGCTAAGGGAACCTGGACATGCCATATCTGAGGAACTAAGCTAGTTATGACTCACTTATTTGGAGTAACAAAGTTGGATAGCTTTTTTTGGCTTTCTAGTGAGAAGTTTATTTTCAGAATATATCTTCTCTCAAATTAACCTCAGAAATTGTTACATTAAAACTCATCAACTTTTAAAATATCTTTTTAGGTACAGTTTCTGATTCCTTTTTTCTTGTGTCTTTTATTTATTATTTATAATTATGGTATAATTTAAATAAAGTAACACATAAAGACTTAAAGTATAGACATAATTAATTTTGACAAAGGACTCTAACCTAACACATACAGCGATGTAACCCACAGCAAATTAAATTCTCCTT
Organism: Perodicticus potto; assembly: GCA_963574655.1. NCBI lineage: Eukaryota > Metazoa > Chordata > Mammalia > Primates > Lorisidae > Perodicticus > Perodicticus potto. The sequence continues at coordinate 22,524 of CAUYRH010003632.1, forward strand.
CCTTCACTCAGTCTCTCTCCAGAAATGACAAAGTTTCTAATGTCTGCCATAATGTATTGATTTTGTCTGATCTAGAACCTAATGCAAATATAATTATAGAGTATATACTCTTACCTCTTTGAGAAAAAAATGCTAAACATTATGCTTTTAAGAATATTCCTATTATTTGTCAGTATGTGAAGAAAATTTCATTTCATTAATATGTCATAATTGTTTAAGTCATTTATTATAAACATTTTATTCATTTATTGTTTCTGATTTTTATCAACAAAACTAATATGAACATTATTTTCTTAATCGATATGTAGTTTTATTTCTCTCAGTTAAATATTACCAGTAAAATAGAAGGATCATAAGACTTTTCACACAATTGTATTATTATTATTTTTATTACTGAATTGTTAAAATTGTTCATGTAACTTTGATCCAAGTCTATTTTCAGAAATCAGTATTGTGAATGTTTTCTTCCAGTGTGTGGCTGGCCTATTCTTTGTAGTGATGTCTCATGTGCAGAAATTATAAAGAACAGAAGATGGTGGAAAGTGACTTTAAATGCTGAAATAAAAGAACCCATCAATATTGAATTTTATGTCTAATGAAAAGATTCTCCAAGAATAAAGGCAACAGAAAGATATTCTCAGTTGAAGAAAAATTAAGAGTTGTTGGCAGATCTGCTCTATAGGAAATTCTAAAGTAAGTTCTTCAAGCTAAAAGCAAAAGATAAAGGGTAAACTTGTATTTTCATAAACAAAAGAAGAATAACAAAAAAGCTAAATATCTTGGTAAATAGTTAATTTTCCTATTAAATACTTTGAAATATATATAAATATTTAAAGGAAAATTATAATATTGCATGGAATTTTCAACATATATAAGCGTGTGATTATGATTTGGGTGTGAGTGCATATAGGTTTTCCTCCGACGGTCCTGGGTTATAGCTCTCACAACTCTTGTAATAATCTTTTTTTATAATCCTAGAGCACTTTAAGCCTCAGGAAAAAGAATCTCACTCTGACCTTCTCCTGTCCTCTTTTACCTGCCTATGAAGGACTCTAAGCTAATTACAGTAGATCCTAACCCTCACTCCAGAGAAGTTCCTGCCTTTCCTACCCTGCATAGAAAGGCCAGGAAGAATTCAAGCAAACAGACATTGCTAGGTTTCAATTATGCCCTTTTCGTCCAATCTCATGTCTATATAGTTACCAGTCATGCCTATATAATGAAGATTCTATAAAAACCCAATGAGGCAGGGTTTAGAAAGCTTCCAGATGTCTGAATGCACAGAGCTTCCTAGAGGGTGGTATGCCCAGGAAAGGCATGGAAGCTCCACAATCTTTCCTCCATACCTGGATCTACATATCTCTTCATTTGTATCCTTTGCAATAACTTCTGTAATTAAAAGATAAACATGAGTGTTTCCCTGAGTTTTGTGAACCTCTCCAGCAAATAGTTGAACCCAAAAAGGAGGTCATGGCAACCCCAATTTACAGCCAGTCATCAGAACTCCCAGAAGCCTCAACTTGACACTGTTGTTTGAAATAGAGGCCATTTGAGGGGCTGAGTTCCTAACCTATGATCTGACACCTGGATATGATTCCAGGTAGATAGTATTGGAATTGAATTGGAAGACAGCCAATTGATAACTGCTACAGAATTGATTACTTATTTGCTAGTGGGAAGAAATCCTCATATATTTTGGAGTCACAGAAGTCTTCTTACACGTTGACTGTCATTGTGTTGGTGTGAGAACAGAGGAAAAATAGCATGGGTTTTCCCTAAACACAGGTAATAAATATAACAACCAAATCATAAAGTTCAGGGGAAAGGAGATAAAGAGTAGGGCACCGGCCCCATATACTGGAGGTGGCAGGTTCAAACCCAGCCCTAGCCAAAACTGCAAAAAAAAAAAAAAAGAAAAAGAAAAAAGAGTTCTGCATTTTATATGAAGTGGTGCAATATTGACTACTACTAAATTTAAGTAGATTGTAAAAGATTGGACATCATTAAACAATAACAACAACAACAACAAAAAAACAGGAAAATGCACTTTCTTCTCAAGGGCACATGGAATATTCTGTAGGATAATCCCTATGCTTTCCATAAAGCAAGCATTAAAGTTAGAAAGAAATGAAATCTTGTACCATGTTTTCTCTGACCACAATAGAATTAATTAAAAATCAATGAGAAAAGAAAATTTGGGGAACTCAAAAACATGTAAAAATTAAATTATATACTACTACATAACCAGGGAGTAAATAAAGAAATCACGAGGAAGGGAAATTAGAAAATACTTTGAAATGAAAGAAAACAAAATACAATAAACAAAACTTTTGAGATGTAGCAAAGAAAGGGTTTAAAGGAGAATTTATAGCTATAAATAACTACATTTTTTAAAAGAAAGTTCTCACATCATCAGCCTAAACTTCCACTTAAAGAAACTGAAGAAAGAAGAGCAACCTAAAGCTTCTAAAGCAAAAATAAAACTTAGCATGAAAATTAATGAAATAAAAAATAGAAACAATAAAAAAGAAACTAAAAGCTGGATCTTTTAAAAATTCAACAAAATTGACAAACCATTAGCTATGCTGACCACAAACAGCAAAAAGCCAGGAACAACTAAAATAAAAAAATGAAAGATGAGACTCTACTATCAATCTTACAGAAACAAAAGGAGTATAAAGAAATATTATGAGCAATTCTATTCCAACAAATTAGAAAACATGGATACAAATTAGAAAACATGGATAGAAAATGTACAAATTCTTAGAGAAAAATACAAAAATTGACTCAAGAAAAAAATAGAAAATCCAAATAGACTTCTAATAAGTAATGAGACTAAGTTAGTGATTAAAAATCTTCCCATAAAGAAAAATCTAGGCCCGGATGTCTTTACAGGTGAAATATAATGAATGTTTAAAACAGACTTAGCACCACTCCTTCAGTAACTCTTCCGGATGGAAGAGAAAACATTTACCAACACATTCTATAAGACCAGTATTAATGTCATCCCCAAACCAAAAACATCACAAGAACACAATAAAATAGTATGCCTTATAAATAGCTCCCCTAAAATATCCTAAACAAAAAGTACCAGAAAATTGAACTCAGCAACATATAAAAAGTACCATCCAACATGATTAAGTTGTATTTACCCCAGAAATGCAAGGTTAGTTCACCATATAAAAATCAACCAATGTAATAAACCATATTAATGCTAGAAAGGACAAAAACTACATGATCATTTTAATAGACACACAAAAATGTATTTGACAAATAAATATTCTTTCATGACAACAACGTTTAACAAACTAGTAACAGAAAGTTCTTCAACCTCATATTAAACATCTGTGCCAAAGCCAGATAATAATATCACATGAAATGGTGAAAAATTGAATGCTTATACTCATCAAGCAAGAGAGTGACTACTCTAACCACTGCTATGCAACCTTGTATTGGAAATTATAGCCAGGGCAATTAGGTAAGAATAAGAAATAAAAGACATAGTTTTAAAGGAAAAAATAAAACCATCTCTGTGCAAATTATGGTCCTGCTTCTCAGGAGTCCTTTATTAATATAGCAACAGAGTAAATGTGCAAGAATTCACAGCAGTAAAGGTTAAAAATGAGAAAAGGGGAGATCATGACCTCTAGGAAGGTTGGATAAAGGTAATGGTAGAATAAATGAGGATATAGGGTAATGGAACATCAGAAGTGTCCAGATAATGCATTCAAGAAAGAGGAAGGAGAGCAAGTTTTGTCCCTTCAGGCCAACATCTTAGCTTCGCTAATCTATACTGCTAATTGAAGGTTTTAATCTGCCTGTATTACTTATTCCCTCATGCAGGGATAGAAACATTGACATTCCCTTGACTAGGCAGCCTCCAGGCGCCTTTCTTCTTGACAAGGAGAACAGGAACAGCCAAATTGTGTGCTTTATCCTGAGTTAGAAGGCCCGTGAGGGCTCAGGATATCTACCTCCCACAGAAGGTTTGGTAGAATTCTGGTGTGAAACCATCTGGTCCAGGGATTTTCTTTTTAGGGAGATTTTGTATGGTTGATGCTTTGTCAGTGCTTGATATAGATCTATTCAAAATTTCTAATGCTTTTTGTTTGAATTTAGGAAGGTGGCATGCTTCCAGGTATTGGTCTATTTTCACTACATTTTCATATTTCTGGAAATATTTTTTGTAGTAATTTTTGAGGATCTTTGTATTTCTGTGATATCTGTTGTTATTTCCCCTTCATTGCTCCTGATTGAAATTATTAGAGATCTTACTTTTCCGTTTCTGATTAGTCTGGCCAGAGGTTCATCAATTTTTTAATATCTTTTCAAAGAACCTATTTTTTGTTTCACTGATGTTCTTAATGATTCTTTTGTTTTCGATGTCATTTAATTCTGCTCCAATTTTGTTTATTGCTTTTCTTCTGCTGGGTCTGAGGAGATTGGGATTTTCTTCCTTTTTGAGTTGCTTGAGATGATACATTAGATTGTTGACTTGCTTTCTTTCTGTTTTCTTGATAAAGGCATCTAATGCTATAATTTTCCTCTGAGGACTTCCTTTGCAGTATCCCACAGGTCTTGATAGTTTGTGTCTTTATTAGTGTTTTTTTCTAGAAATATGAAGATTTCCTTCTAAATCTTGTCTTTGACCCAGCTGTCATTCAGCATAAGGTTATTTAGTTTCCATGACTATATTTGAATATGAAGATTTATGTTATTGTTGAGTTTAACTTTTATTCCATGATGGTCCAAGAAGATACAAGGAATAATTTCTATTCTTTTAAATTTGTTGAGGTTAGATTTGTGTCCTATGATATGCTCAGTTGTGGAGATGATCTGTTGGCTGATGAGAAGAATGTGTATTCACTTTGGCTAGGATGTAATGTTCCGTATATGTCTGTTAAGTCCATTTGTTTTAGGGTCATGTTTAAGACCATCATTTCTTTGTTAAGTGTCTGCTTGGACAATCTGTCTAGTATTCCCAAAGGGGTGTTTAAATCTCCAACTATTATAGTGCAGGAAGATATCACATTGTTCAGATCAATTAGGATTTATTTTATAAATTGGGGAAGCATTCAGGTAGGGTGCATAAATGTTAATTGTTGAAATCTCTTCATGTTCTGTGCTTCCCTTGACCAGTATGTAGTATCCATTTTTAACTTTCATTATGAAGAATGGTTCTGAGTACTTATGAAGAATGGATCTGAGTACTTCCTGTAGAGCAAATTGTTATGGCAAATTTCCTCATATATGGATGTCAGTAAAGCATTTGATTTCTCCATAACAATTAAATTCAGTTTAGCAGGATACAGGATCCTGAGCCAGAAATTACTTTTTAAAAAGAAGGTTAAAGTTCTTCTGTATTGAAAAGTTTCACTGAAAGATCTGCAGCCATCCTGATATTTTTCCCCTTCGAGGTAATATTTTTTCTACACCTTGATGCTTGCAGTGTTTTCTCCTTCATATTAACTTTGGCAAAGTTAATTACATTGCGTCTAGAAGATGCTTTGTTTGGATTAAGTCATTCTGAGGTTCTGAAACTATCTACTATCTGAATTTCTGCATCTCTTACAATACTTGGGAAATTCTCCATCATAATGTCTTGGAGTAGAGCATCTTTGTCTTTAGGAGCATGGTCTTCTCCTTCAGGAGTAACTATAATTCAGATGTTTGATCTTTTGGAATGATGCCATAATTCTTTCAGGGACTGTTCTGTTCTTGTTCTTTTTTTCTGCTTCTTTGATTTCTTGAGATGGTTCAAAAGTCTTGTCTTCAATTTCTGAAATTCTTTCTTCTCCCTATTTAACTCTATTACTGTGTTTTGAAGCTACCCAAATGTCTTTTTCAATTCCTTAAGCTTTTCTATACCTTTCCTCATTATGTCCATATCCTTGGTGATTTAGACTTTGAATTTGGTAAATTTTTTGAGAAAGGTTTGGACTACTTTTTGGATTTCTATTTTCATCATTTCCTCCATTCCAATCATCTTATTTGCTACCCATATTCAGAATTCTATTTCTGACATTTCAGAAATTTCTCTATGGATGGTATTTTATATGGTGTCTCCTTTGTAATCTCTTCAAGGAGTTGATCTGCTCTGATTTTTCATGTTACCAGATTCTTCTGCTGATTCTTCCCCCTGAGTATTTTCCATTTTTAAAAAATATATTAATTCTATGTTTTAGTTGAAATGATAAGTTGTCCCTGAATATTTGTTAAGAGATAATCTAATTGGAGACAATTAGGACCCTTAGGAACTACTCTACTAACTTATTTGTCAATTAAATCTGGTGAGGTAAAACCTGCTTGGGAGGCCCTAGGAACTGGAGCTAACATCTCTTTTCCAATGAGCTGAGACTTGTTCTCCCTATAGCCTTGCAAAGGTCCCTTTCAGAGCTTCAGTCAGAGATTCTGAGGGCCAGGTTTTGAGATAATACAAACTGGCTCTGTCTTGATGTCAGCTTGCCCTCTATCCAATCCTAAATAGTCATGGTATTTCACTGGAATCTCTTCTGGACATCTGCAGCCCTGCCCCCTGCCAGGGATAGCTGAAGGAGGGGAATCCACAGACAGACCTACTGAATCCTTCCCTCACTGGTGGAACACCCTCACCACTCAAAGACAAACAAGTGGTAAACCTGCAGCCCCACATCATACTCAAGAAGAACAAGAATCTCCAGATGGCTTTTGTTGAGAGTTTTGGTCAAACTCGCTCAGGGATTAATAATAATCCCCACTCAAAAGAGTTCAGAAGTTTGCCAGACAGTCATAAAACAGCAATCTGTGGGCAGATCTGTCAGAGAATTCCCAAGAAGCTAGAGAAGTGGAAAAGGATCTCAGGAAAGTTTATCCTTTCCCACCAAAGTTAGAACAGCAGCACCACTGTTTCCGCACTGCAGCTCTAGCCTTCCAGGCCTCTCACCAAACTCACCAAATATTATGGCCTCTGCAGGAGCCAGTCCTTCAGACAAGCAGGATAGGAGGAAAGGTAAGATGTGTGCTCAGGATTTTGGAGAAAATATTTGTTCACTTTTGTGCCTGGTAGGGTGGGGCCTAGGCTCAAAGGAAGATCAAGATTTAGGGGCTCTCTACTGTGGGGTGAGGTGAGAGGTCCTTTGTTCCCTGCTGGCTTCTCTCTGTGTTCAGCTCCCCACCTTCAGCTTCTGAGTCCACTTCTGTCCAGTATCTCTCCCTCTGGACAAAAGCCTCTGGTGAAAGATGCTTTTACTAGGCTATCTTGAATCCCCCCACCCACCCAAAATAATATTGAAAAAGAAAACCAATGTAGAAGAATTCAAACTTTCTAGTTTCAAAATTTATTACAACGCAATAGCAATCAAGACAATATGGTATTGACATGAAGATAGACATATAGATTAATGGTATAGAATTGAGAGTTCCGAAATGAACCAATACATTTACAGTTAATTGATTTTCAACATTAATGCCATAGAAATTCAATTTAAGCATTTACTTATAAAGTAAGCAGTTTTAAAAGCCATTTATATAACTGTTTATATTTTTTTAGTTCTTCTCATGGAAATACTGCTAATGATTTCCTTATACATTTTTGTGTATTTTATTTGCATCAATAAATTTATTGTCATAAAGTTTTTCCCTTGTTATACTTTTAATGACTAGAGTATCTAAAGCTGTTCCCTCATTTATTATTGATATTGTTCACTTGTATATTCTTTCTTGTTTGAGCAATCTAGCTAGAGGTTTATCAACTTTATAAACCTTTTCAAAGAATCAGCTTTAGGTTCTCATAATCTCTGTTTTGTTGATTTTCTTTTCTTTTTTAATTGTATTTATTTATTTATTTTCAGAGATGGGGTTTCATTATGTTGCCCAGGATAGAGTATAGTGAACTATAGGTGCAACAATAGTTCATTACAGCCTTAATCTCCTAGTCTCAAGCAATTCCTACCCCATTCTGCTTCAGTTTCTTTGTTGAGTAGCTGGCATTACTGGTACATGCTGCCACACCCAGCTATTTTTTTGATTTTCTATTTCAAAGGTTTTTGGTTTGATTCTTATGTTTCCCTTTTTTATATTAATTGATGTTTATTTTTCTCATCTTTTCCTATATCCTTAAGGTGCATGCTAAAGACTTTACTTTCATTTTTTTATCTAATAAAAATACCTGCTTTAACATACACCTAAAATTTTGATACACTATGATTTTATTTTTATTCATTATTTAATTTGATTGCCACGACATTCCACACCTTCAGAGAAGTACTGTGCTCATTTCCAGGTATGAAAAACCAATATGAGGCTAATGGCCTAGCTTAAGATCCCATAAGTATAATTTCGGAGACTCAAGAGGTGAACCCAGGCCTTAGGATATCAAGCATCTTTCTATTACATCAAGCTGCCTCTCAACTATGCAGAACCATTTTATATGTCTAAATGAACCTGCCATGTTGACATTTACTTATAGTCCTCGTTAAAATAAAGTGCACAGGCAGTGGCCACCAAGGCCTCTATGCCATCTGTTCTGCCTGAATTTGAAACTAGAGTTCTATCTCTAGAGAGCAATCACAGAAAGGACTGTGGCTTTTCTTGTTCTCATTCAGATACAGAATTTGTTCCACAGAATTCGAAATAGAGGAATACAAATAACACACCTGGAAAAGTCCCACTAAGAAACGTTAGCATCCTGAATCAGAAGCATGAAAAGGCAAAAGAGTTGTTTTTGATAATACAGCATGTACACAGATAAAAAATAATTGAGTCCTGCCAAAATCACAGTTATATATGCCTTTCCCTACTGGGACTCTTTAAAAAAATAATTCAGATTAATAATGTCATCCCAGTTCTGTGACAGGGTGTATTTAATTAAATCTTTTGACTTCCAAATACTATTTTAGTGGTTATACTAAGCTTTTTATAAGAAACAAGAATTGAAGTTTTTAGATCTCTGAGGATTCTCCATACTTCTTTCCAAAAGGGCTGTATTAGTTTGCAGTCCTCAAAGATCTAAAAGCAGACCTTCCATTTGACCCTGCAATCCCATTGCTAGGTATCTACCCAGAAGAACAAAAATCATTTTACCACAAAGACGTTTGCTCTAGAATGTTTATTGCAGCTCAATTCGTAATTGCCAAGTCGTAGAAGCAACCTAATTGCCCATCAATCCATGAATGGATCAACAAACTGTGGTATGTGTATACCATGGAATATGATTCAGACATTAACAACAATGGAGACTTTACAACTTTTACATTTTCCTTGATGGAGTTGAAATACTTTCTTCTTCATAAAGTATTACAAGAATGGAAAAATAAATATCCAATATACTCCATACTGATATGAAATCAATATACAAGCAATCACATGTTCCTAAGAACAATAAAACACTATTATGGTCCAGTTTGGGGGGTAGAGGGAAGTGGAAGTGGGTACAGGGGAGGAGGTATGGCAGAGGAACAAAGGGCATGAGGCAGGATCTCACCTAATGTGCACATTGTGAGGGTGTATAACATGCTCCTGGTGAGGGGCTCTTCTACAAATGGAACTTTACCCTGGAGGTGAGAACAATGTAACCTAAATACTGTACTCTCATATTAATTTGAATAAAGTTTTAAAAAATGTAAAAAAGATTGACATTTTTAGAGGTTTTTAAATCTTAACAGAAATATTTTTCCCATGTTTGGGGGGAAATTTTTCCCCTGAGCACAGAAATTTTTATAAATGGGATCTTTTTCTCATAAGTAGGAGAGAAGTTTACCTAAAACACTGATCTAAGTTGGACTCTTGGTTCCAAATAGCGTGTGCTGTGTGTTTTATCATTTTTAAATGTTAGAGAGAGAGCTGTAAAAATATTTAAGTTTTTCAGAATAGAGTTCCAAGAAGTTGAGACTAACCTTGTGGAATCTTCCTGAATTTTGTGCTAAATAATTGAGTAGAGATAAAAGAAGAGCATTATGAAAAGAGCTGGTGCCTATAGGAATAAATGACATTTGGAGGTTGGTAGGCAGTACCTGCCCTCTTCCCCCAAATCTCTCTTATACCCCAAATTTCTACAGCTGAAATTCCTCTTAGGTTTTTCTTTTTCCATCATAAATTCTCTGATTAAATTGAAAGTGAACTAAATGTCAGCCAAATAGTAGATGAAGTGAAATGGCTATGACATTTTCTTAGTTTTCAAGGTAATTTTGAAGATTAATATATATGTATATTTTATGCTTGTGTATTAACCATATAGTGGTGCAGCTGGTCTCCAAATTACAATAGCTTAATTTAAGACCTTGAGACTTTATGATAGTGTGAAAAAAATACACATTCAGTAGAAATAGTACTTTGAATTTCAAATTTTGATGTTTTCCTGGGCTAGTTATATGCAGCCCGATACTTTTCCTCAGTGCTGGGCAGAGGCTCCCGCCTAGCCACGAAATCAAGAGGATAAACAACCAATACTTACAGTAAACTATGTTACCAGATGATTTGGGCCAACTGCCCAAAAGTGTAAGTGTTCTTAGCACATTTATGGTAGGGACACTAAGCTATGATGTTTGGTAGACTACATATATTAAATGCACTTTCAGCCTGCAGTGTTTTCAACCTATTATGATTGAAAATTTATCAGGACAGGACCCCATCGTCAGGAGCATCTGTACATAAAATTCTTCCATGCAGCATGGACACAAAAATAAATGTATATTTATGTATCTGGTGAGCTTTGAGAACTTTTTTTTTTTGTCATTTCAGTTATACTATTTTATGACTTGTTAACAATGAAAATACAGCTTAATGTTATCAATGGGTTCTTGGAAACTGTGCCTTTGAGCAAAACAATATATAGCAGGTCCTCAAATAACAATGTTCAATGCCATTTCATTATAACATTGATGAGAAAAAAACTTGTTTTATTACATACCGTTTTGATTAAAGTGGAAATTTCCAAAAACCTGTCAGCACCATTAAGTGAGGACTTACTGAACACTTTTGTATTAAGTAAAAAGCCTTGTTTTAACTTTAAAACAATGTACTTGATCAGTAGATGATTCAAATAAGCATCAATTCACAGCCAGGAGCCTTTGTTATAGCTGTGATTTGAAAGTAAAAACAGAAGCCTGTATATCAGCTGAAATAGACCATAAGGTTCAGGAAGTAAAAGTTACCTACAGGCTGAGGATTCAGGGCCCTGCTGGTATGGCAAACTTCTAAATTCCTTTGGCTACAAAGAAAAGCACACCCTTCACAACTGCCTAAGAGTGGGACCTACCAGACAAATTATCAGACCCCTCCCAACTAGGATTTACAGCCCAGACCACTATAACTGGGCAGAGGACTGGCCTTACAAACAGTTTTTTCTGATAAACAACTGCATACCTTAAGTCAGTTTTAGCCAGCTTATAGAGGCTGAGCACAAACTGTCTTTGTGTCCTATACTGCACTTTTTGATGTAACGAGCTAAACTACTCCCCCTGGTAATACTAAAACCCTGGCCCAAAGTAAACATGGGATGTATAATATGCACATGTTTACTCACAACACACGTGCTCAGCTGGTCTCATAAGTGTTCACAGCTGCTCCTCCAGAGCTGCTGCCCGTGTATAACTATTGTGTAATGTGGATATTGTGAGGCATACGACCTAACCTACCCCCTTCTCTTTATGGAGAGAACCTTTGTTTCACATGGGATGCTTTCTGAATTGCAAAGGGATATAGCCAATGAAGCTCTCTCCTTTTATCATTTAGCTATCCTGGTGGTCCTCTGGGGGACACATCCCACATTTAGCTAGACTGAAACTTCAGGAAATGAAGTGAGGGTTCTCTAAAGAACAGGTTGCCTGCTCCAGCCTGGACTCAAGGAACGCTTAGGATTCCCTTAAACTTTCGGTCAGATGCCAGATTATTCAGGAATCCTTCTTTGTATTCAAAGTAGAGGTTTTAAAATCTGAGTCTTGCTCCAGCCACACTGCTTCTGGCTTTCATAAGATAATAATTTGCTTCCAAAGCCTATCGCATGTAGGAATGGTAGTCAGCTACAATCTATTTACACAGTCACCTGTACACTTTTCTGTCTTGCTGGCCCTGCCCCCACTCACAGCTCATGATGGATTGCTTGGTAACCTGGAGCCAACAGGAAACCGTTTTGTTGTTGTTGCCCCAGGTATATTTAATGATGCCAAATATTCTTGGTGATAGCTTTAATTTTCCATCTTTGTAATATTTTGAAAATTTTCTTAGAAAGTGAAAGCTATGAGATACTGTAGCTCTGGAATAAGTAGTTTAATTTATAATTAATAAAGTAATTAAAGTCAATTCAGTTCAGCAAATACTCATTGAGGACCTGCTATGTGCCAGCTCTGCCAGATTCTATGAGAGACAGTGGAAAAATAACAGGCTGCCTCCAGAGTTTCTAACCCAGACCTCCACTTCAAACTCAGACATTCTATTTCTCTAGGGCCCTGTATTTGCACAGGCATCATCTGCAGGTTTCCAGCCATTATGTTCTGCACATTGTTGGTGGCATAATAAGGAAATAATATTATTATCAAGAGCATAATGTGATGTCACCAACACTGATTGCTAACACTTTCCAGTGAAGGAAGGAGAGAGGAATAAGATGATAACTAGTGAATAGAGACGTGGCTATTACTAGAAAAGAGAAGTACCATAGAATTAAAATTGCTTAGAAAATATGTTTCATAACTAACTACATTTCACCCAGATCCTTTCAGATCTCTAATTTGCTTCAACTTGGAGCAATAATATATAACTCTTAATTTGTATCCTAACAATTTTTATCTAAGTCACCTAAACAAATTTAAATAAGAATTTACTGAAATATGAATCCATACAAATCCAACTACACTACATATCAAACTAAATTGTGACATTATGGCTAAATATGGTGGTTCACGTCTATATCCCTGGCTCTTTGGGAGGTCGAGGCAAAAAGATCACTTGAGGCCAGGAGTTTGAGACCCACCTAGGCAGTATAACAAGACCCCATTTCTATAAGAAATAGAAAAACTAGCCAAGCATGGTGGCTTACAACTATAGTTCCAGCTACTCAGGAGGCCAAAAGAGGAAAATCACTTAACCCCAGGAGTTTGAGCCTGCAGTGAGCTATGATCATGCCATTGCATTCCAGCCTAGACAACAGAGTAAGACCCTGTCTCAAAAAAAAGACATTATATAACAGGAAGAAATGTAGAGAATGGGATTTTAAGAGTTATTATATGTGTAAAACAAATAATTTTATTATTAAATAACATAAATAAGTAAAAATGAGGATAAGATCATCACTATTATAGACAACTGATAATATCTAAGGAACTTCCTTCAGGATATCCCTTTCTTCATACATATCACATACAGATTTTATAGCTTATATTTAAGTCATAAATTTTATATATATTCATAAAATTTTATATATATATTTCATGCACACACACACACAGTTGCACAAATACCATATATGAAGAAATAGAAAGAATTCATATTCCTGCATATGCATACATTTTACATTTATGAGATTTTTTTGGCTGCTTATTTTCTAGTGTGAGAGGTACAGGGATCTATAGTCCTTGTTGAAATTTCTCCCTTCCCTTTCTCCAGGTAGTACTCACGTGAGTGCACCTTGAAATCTTACAGAGGTTTCCTTAAAAGGTGAAAATTACCTGGGAGTCATTGAGGAAACACCCTCTCAGAAGAATTAGTGAATAATACCCTCAATGGGAGACAATTAACGCAATCAGAATTTTTTCTTTGAAAATTTAGAGAAAACCTGGCCATCCCCTGAGGAAATCCACCATGAAGAAAGAGACTATAATTGCAGGCCTTCATGGCCCTGGTGGGCTGGAGAGGATGCCAGATTCACAGGAGACCATCACCCTCTCTCACACCGTGTACAGTTGTTTCCAGTAACTCTCCTTGGGGGCAATGCACTGTGGTTTACTTCCTCTGAGAGCAGAGGCTAAATTGCTCCATCTCTCCTCTACACATCTGGGTCACACACACTTCCAATTGGACTATTCAGAGGGGAGAAGAGCATCGCGAAGGGGAATCTGAATTTCCCGTAATTAAGGCATGTGGGAACTTCAGGATTGAATGTAAGATAAAAGACACGTGGTTATATTTGCTCTCCATGTTTGTAAAGCACCATGTGCTGGATAGGAACAGGAGGAGTTACATTCAGACAGATATAAACATGGATGTAAATATTGCCAGGGCTGCTGTGCTGTATGGCCTTCACATAGTGCCAGTGGCACACAGTGGCTCTGATGAATGCATAGAACTTCTTACATTGGGTATTTTGCAACTTGTTATTATATAAATTAGGTGAAAATATTTTATCTAAAGGCTGTAGAGTGCTACATTATATAAATGCACCATAATTTACCTAATCAATCCTCTATTGATGTACATTTTAATCTACTATTTCCCTATTCTAATAATGCTGTAATGAGCATCCTTTTACAAATATCCTTGTACATTTTCCACTCATTTACTTCAGATAAGTACCTAGAAACAAAATAGATGGATAAAAAGCCATCCCCATTTCAAATAGATGTGTATTTCATGTCCCTGCTTCAACTTCCAGCAGCTTGTCCTCAGATGCAAGATGAATTTATTTACTTTGTTAATATTTGGCCCAGTTTTTGATGTCCCCTCATTCAGGCCATCTTCCCTGTCTGTATGTGTGTATATAATGATGGGCAGGGGAGGTCAGCCGCCATTGCAGACATTGAAACTTGTTCACCCACTATCTTGTTTGGGCATCCAGCTAGATACCACACTCCCCATATTTCCTCACTTTAAAGTTTTGTCCAGGGACTGAGATCTAGACAATGGAAGCAGAAGAAAAAGATATCTTTTGAGGACTGGCCCATAAATATCTCCCATAGGGATCTTCAATCTCTTTTCTTTCCCATCTGCCTGCTAGACAACTGACATTATTTAAGGAGCTTCCTTCAGGATTTCCCTTTCTCTCTTCATAGGTAGCACATATTGATTGTACAGCTTGTATATAAATCATAGGTAAAACTTTGTACATGTACACACACGCACACAAATACCACATATGAAAAAAAAGAAGGATTCAGTTACACAGGGCCCTGAACAACACAAAGTACAACCTCCTTCATCATCAACAAACACTTTTCCTCCCATCAATCCATTTCACACAGTGATAGGTTCACTTATTGTGTGTTAAGCCACTGGTTTTGGATTCACTATTTTTATTTATTACACAAAACCTGCCCCATGGTAAATGTTATACATATGGCAGTAATTGTTGTCATTGGGAAGGAGAATATCAGGTGAAGACGTAGGTGAGGAGGCTCGGGAGAGTCCCTATAAGGCTGATGAAGAGAGAGTGGAGAAACTAGGTAAAACCTATGAATAATGTTGATTTCATATCATCTTGTTAAATTCCACATTAATTAAGATTTCAAATGGTAGGCAGTTTTTGCCTTCTCCTGACCCCAAATTTCCTATTCTGTAAAAAATGATAACACAAGAGTGATAAATTTCTACGTGCCAGGCATGTGACAAGATCTTTACATTCATTACTTTACATGCCCCTGGGAAAAAATCCAGGAAGACAGATTTATTGGCCCCAATATATATGTGATAACAAGGAGGCATCCAGGGCCCAGTTTTACACAACTAGAAGTGGTAGAGCTGAGGTTAGAACCACCGCCCGCTTGAATACAAATATCTGATCTTAAATCACTGCCATGTTATATATCTCAGATCCTTGTGATAAGAATTAGATGGAGAAAAATATTTAGTGCAGTGTGTAATAGCCCTCACATATGCTTATTGAAACCCTAGCTGTCTTTCCTTATCCTCAACTCAGCATAGCTTTTAAGCCACTTCAAAAGATGTTCATATCAACCCATTCTTGCCCTAATTGTTGTGCCTCAGCCCTCAGATGTTTCAAATAAAATTTATGTTTTTAGATCCAACTAAAAACTGATCTTTGTGAAATATTTTAGTTAGCTCCTTGCCCCTAAACTCTTCTGTTAAAGTGTTTCTAAGTTATACTGGTTGCCAATGACCATACTAGCACATGACTGTATTTATCACACTGACTGCAGATCCAAAGTTGTCTTGGTCAAAGACAATACCTGAAAAGGACCTAATGGAGATTATACAATCTCAGTTATACAATCTTCCATCTCCAAATACAGTTCAGTAAAAGGAATCTTTCTGTAATTTGGTACCATAGACACACACACGCACACATCCCAGAAGTATACCTTACCCAACAATTAAAAATTCAAATTCAATATTGTCTGTCAGCAAGGTTGTTTTCTTGATTCTATCATTATTGTTGTTTGTTTGGTTTTAATTTTTGTTCATTCATTTTTATTTAAAAGATTAAATAAAATGAGCTTATTCTCTTGGTAAAAAGCTTCGCTGCCTTACATATTATATGTTACTTGAAGCAATCATATTTCACAGCAGATGCGTAAGAATTCCAATTCTGTAATGGTAACGGCTGCCATGCTTAGACTCACACTATCTGCCAGAAAGTCAAGCAAGCGCTTTATGTGACGTGGTCACTTTATGAGAAAAGTCCTATTATCCTCTCATCCCATCCCTTACCAAAACAGACTCTGAGGCTTAGAGAAGTGAACTCACTTCCTGACAGCCACAATCGGCCATGTCTGCCTGTCCCTACAGTCTGAGCAGTTGACTGCTGTGTATATTCTCTCTCATCTTTCTACTTTTATGGCTGATTCCACATAAAGTAGAAATTAAAATAGACAAAATAATACTGAGTGCTTATTGTGTGCTGTGCATCATTCTACATCATTCCCATTATAGTTCATCTTACCCTTACCACAGCTCCATGAATTATGTATACTGTTTGTCCCCATTTTATAGGTGAGCCATCTGAGACATGGAGAACAGAGTACCTTGTCCAAGATTACATAAGTGACTTAGTAACAGATTAGAGATTTGTACCAAGTCAATCTAACTGCTAAGCCTATGCATTTAACCACATAGTATACCACCTGGAGTATAAATGAATGGAAACTCCTCTGCTCCCCCTGCTTAAAACTACGTAACATACGCACTGTCTTGTGTTTTTCATTCCCAAAGAGCACACACTGCTTCAAAACATTCTTTGTTTCCTTTTTACTAATTAAAAAAAAAGTTTTTCTTCTCTCCCATAAGAGGACACTTACATATGTGTGTGTATTTTTTTCCTGTGAGTTTACTTCCATACACGAAGAGAGAAGACATCATTTATTTATCTCAGAGAAATCTAGAAATCCCAGGCCTAACTAGCCTCCAAATATCGCTCAAGTGGAAATTCTGAAAGCAAGAACATTTTGCTATTTTTGACCACCTCTCCATCCCCAGAGTGCTCTATTTTTCACTCTCAATCACTCTTGCTCTCAACCTCCACCAACCCCTTGGCTTTTGTAGACTGATTTGTTATAAAGCACAATTGCATTTTCTGTCTTACCCAGAACAAGTGTGCACTCTTCAGTCTTTCCTCCACATCTTTCTCCAAGTAGTTTTTACAAGAGCTACTGGTTTGCTGGCTTCATGACGTGTGTATAGTGTGGCATTCAGAAGGGCCCAGAAAGACTCATATTGCTTATATGGCAGCCATGGCTGTCTGCTGCCACTTGAGATTCCCCTGGGGGTTATGCCTTTAGTATCCTGCTGCCCCACACTCCCTCCCTGTCATCTTGCTTAAGTTTTCTCAACAGCTTTCCCTTTACCTGTCACAGGGATCACTGAGGGAATTTTGTTTAATTAGAGGACTGGAATATTTTTTGTCTCTGTGCTAATGAGGTTCTTAGGATTTAAGGGCAGGAATGATGGATGCAGAATCAGAACTTCTCAGTTCTATTGTCACTTCCGAGGTATTCAACTTAGTTTCCCCTTCCCCAACCTGCCATAGAATGGAGAGAAGCACACCTACCAAAGGTGATTCATAGGGTTTTTGGACAATTGCCTTCAGTTATACATAGGAAAGGACTATGGAATTCTAGAAGGTTCTATCAACGCAACCCCTTCTGGGCAAGCACTGCACTCTTCCTTACAGGCCAGGATCAGTGTGAGTCATAGTCAATGGGTTATACCACTGCTAACAGCACAAAGCAACTGACAGAAACCATTCCGAGTAAACAGGAGTTGCACATTTGTGTTCTGCACACTTTATTAGGTGCCAGAAGAACAAGGAGACTATGATACAGAAAATCAGTCAAAGCATGCTTATAAAAATCTGTCACTTTAGTAATTAGTGGATCCACACTTACGGTGCATTTTAGAGGGGTACAGGTGAAACTTACTAAATGTAGAATATAAATGTCTGTACACAATAACTAAGAAAATGCCATGAAAGCTATGTCAACCAGTTCAATGAAAATATTTCAAACTCTATATAAAACCAGCACATTGTACCTCATGATTGCATTTATGTACACAACCATGATTTAATTTAAAAAAAAAAAATCTGTCACTTCTAGGTATCTTGATAGGTTCTGGGCTCAGGACAGTGAAAGAGCCCCTCTTGCAAGACAAGCAAAGATTTAAACATAGTGAGGTGGAAAAAGTAGAGGATCCTGGGGGTGCACATTGAAGGAACACCTGATTTAATCTAGTGGCAAAAGATATATCACTGCGTGTAGGGATACCTAAAGAGAGTCATTTTTTGCTGGCTGTAATCTCAGCACTCTGTGAGCCGGAGGCAGGAGGATTGCTTGAGGTCAGGATTTCAAGGCCAGACTAAGCAAGAGCAAGATCCCGTCTCTACTAAAAATAGGAAAACTAGCTGAGCATTGTGGCAGGTACCTGTAGTCCCAGCTACTCAGGAGGCTGAGGTAAGAGGATGGCTTAAACCCAGGATCTTGAGGTTACTGTGAGCTATGGTACCATGGCACTCTGACCTGGGAAACAGAGTGAGACTCAGTCTCACACACAAAAAAATCATACTAAGTAATTTTAGTGACTTCGGCATAACCAAGTTATACAAAGTAGGTGGCTTAAAACAACTGAAAAGTATTCTCACCACTCAGGAGGCCAGAAAGCTAAACCAAGAGTGTTTACAGGTTAAGATTCTTCTGGAACCTCTGAGGGGATGACCGTCCCTGTCTCTTTCCTAGCTTTGGGTATTTGTGGGCAATCTTTGGTTTCCCTTGACAGGCACTGTATTGTTCCAGTCTCTTCTTCACGCCTCTTTGTCTGTCTGTTATAAGGATATTATCATTGGATTTAGTGCCAATATAATGGCACTTACTCTTCTCTATCCTTATCTTAATTAATTCTCCTAAGACTCTATTTCCAAATAAGTTCCTATTCTCAGGTAGACTTGACTTTTTGGGGAGACATTATTCAACCCACTTCAAAGGAGTAGGAACCATTTGAAAGAACAATTGAGAATAGAATATGAAAAGTCCTATAAATGAAGAAAAAATATGACACATACAAGAAAGTAAAAAATAAAAGTAAATAGGCTAAAGAAAAAAGGGCTAAGGTAGAAATGAAAGTGATAAAAATAGAAAGAATCTTGTAAGTTCAACTGAGGCATTTGGGCTTTCTTCTGAGAGTAACGGGAGACAGTGACGATTTTCAAGTAAAACATCAACCTGGTACAGACTATTTCAGCAAAATAATCCTGGCCTTGGGCAAAGAATCACATGTGAAGGGAGTGGAGGCCAACAGTTCGGTTGCAGGCTATTGTTGGAGTGGATGTGAGGGAAGATGGTTATTTGCATCAGAGCAGGGGCGGCGGAGGAAGAAAGAATTAATGGGTTTGGGAAAGGAAAATAAAGAGATTCTGTTAGTAAGGACTTGCAGGGATTCCAGATAAAGCATAGAGGTATGGAATTTTATATACCTTTTTTTTCAGGAACATTTTTTGTTTATTTCAGTGGCTGACTAAACTTTTATTTGACTACAGTGATTTTTCTCATATATTGTTTATTATAAAATGTAATGGTATTGGGACAATTTATTTGGATACTCTTAAGTGAATTAGAATTCTTTTGCTTTCAAGTAACAGTAATTTAATTTTAAGTAATGTAGAAATTAAATAAATGAGGGAATTTATTTGTTCACATGCTGGAAAGTGGGTTTGGCTAGATCTAATGATTCAAATATCATCATCACAAGTCTTCTCCTTCTATCTCTCAACTTCACTTTTCCCCTTGCTGGTGGAAACAAAGGTCATGTAGCTCCAGCTCACATCAACTTTATACTCATAGTCTCCCACATCAGAGAGAGAGTATCCTCCCACTAATGTTGTTCAACGTCTTTGATAAGAGTCTAATTGTTATAGCTTGGATCTTGTTTCTACCCCTGAACCAATCTTCCCTGGCCTGGGTTGTGTATCTAAGCTTCAGAAGGAGTAAGCTTCATTGGACCCTCAAGGACTAAGCAAATTACTGTGAAATGAGTAAGAGAAGATTCCTCAAATGAAAGGCTGCAAAGCACACAAAAATAATGAAAGTAACAAATATTCAAACCATGCACCACTCACACACACACACACACACACACACACACACAAAACAACATGGTGCCACATAATTGCTTTAAGGCAAGGTAAAGATAAAACTATTAATTCATAATTTATTCTATCAGTTTATGCTATTGTCTAAGTCATCATTCATCCATTTATTTATTCATCCAGTCACAGCATGTTTATGTAATGCCAGACATTTGAAAGGAGCCAAGGAATTCAAAGCTAAATAGCATGATTTTTGTCCTTAAGTTGCTTATGATCAAAAAGGAACAACATCTTTTATAACTTCTAGACAAATCAGAATAAATAATAAGGGCATGAGAAACTATTAAAATATAAAACATGGGGTAAATATTCTATTTGGAAGTTCAAGAGCAATGTTGTGGTGGAGGTGACATTTCATTCGTTAAAGAAGGAAAAGGATTTCAATAACTAGAAAATGGTTCCAAGTTGAGGGATTACTCAGAATAAAAGCCATGGAGGTATGAAATGGCTTAATAGTGGAAGACACTGGTAGGTGAATCACTGACTGGCCAAAATGCTGGATGGATAGAGCATTAGAGAAAGGGACCTGAGAAAGGCGGTTATTTGGAGAAAAATTATGGCGGATCCTAGAATCCAAAACAAAGAATGTCAACTGTTTTTCATAAATATATTGGAACCATTGCAGTTTGGTGGCAAAATGTTGAGTAATCTGTGTTTCAAAAGATAACTCAAAGATGAATAACATGCCATCATGAGTGCTGTGGTACCTAAAGTCAGTTCAACTCTTTTAAAACTTCCATTTAGCTTTTCCATTTCTGGAAACCTGGGGAGAAATTAGGCATTTTTAAATTTTAAAAGCCATTTTCTCTGGAGAAAATATACCTTCAGTTGTTACATGCTTTAGTGGTAAAAATTAGACCTGCCACCTTTCCTGTAGCATTTAAACCTCTGCAATTGCATGCCCTACTTTCCTTCAGTTTATTCAAAATGTGAAGTTGCAACAAGGTCAAGAAATACAGAGTGGCCAACACCTTCCTGTTTGTACCTAGCACCATTGGGGGGGAAATCTTCAGGCCCTTTTAGCACTCTCAGAGTTTTTGTTCCATGTTAAATAAAACTACACTTGAGCAATCAGTTTGTGAATATATTTTTATTAAATTTCCACCTCTGTTAAACATGTCCTCATTCCCACTTCCTTTGTCAAAAGAAAAGAGAAATGTCAAGCACTTTGGGTTTGGCGGTAGAAGGAAAGGATCTTGAAAGAAATATTGTACTTTGGAAGATGGTGGGAAAATGTTTATTTTCAGATTTTATTTTTTTCTTTTGGGGAGAAGGTTTCAAAGACATCAGCACAGAGGCCATGCAAGAAAGAGAGTCAGAAGAGCAGTAAACTCATGGGCAGTGGCATTTATCCATCTGCAGTGGTGACAGCACATTTCATATAACCACACCACCCCTCCCTGAAGAGACACACAGCCCCCACATGAGATGTGATCCTCTTGGCTGGCAAGTGGGGTGTGAGTGAGAAGCCCTTTGAATATAAGGCATCAGTTATCACTTTGGAAGGTCTGGCTTGTGCAGCCACCCCAGCCAATCCCACGCACTTTCACTATCACCAGAAGGAGAAACTCAGAGTGTTAAAACAAAAAGAAACTTTGTAGACCATCCTGGGTTTTTTTTAAATGGATAATATGAAATTGCTGAGAGATCTCCCTTATTATAGGTGAAAACTGATGATAAAACTGTACATAAAAAGTATATAATTTGGGGCAGTGCCTGTGGCTCAAAGGAGTAGGGAGCCGGCCCCATATGCCAGAGATGGTGGGTTCAAACCCAGCCCCGAACAAAAACTACAAAAAAAAAAAAGTATATAATTTATTGTATGTGGAAAGCACTTCACAGATTATCAATCATTTTCATGTCTAGTCTCACCTGTACTTCTCACAGCAAGTCATTGAAACATGACTTATTCCCATTTTACAAATGGGAAAATGGAGACTCAGAGACTAAAGAAATTCACTTAGGGCCAAGAGGATAGCAAGAGTTCACAGTCACATCCCAAAGTGGGGGAGTCAGGAACTAACCCCACCAATGATTTTTTAAATTTTTATTTTGTTTATTTGTATATTTGTTCACATAAGACCAACAAATGAACAAAAAGAAAACATTCTTGGGATCAGTCCCTGCCCCCTGCATTGGTATGCAACTGCTTTTAAGAGGTAACCCTGAAATTGTGATAATCTTAGTAGTAGATCACAGCTCTTACCTCTACATTGCATTGAATCTCAAAAATGTTACCAAATGATCCCTCATTTGACGTTTGTTATTTTACAACATTCCAAAAGAGAATTCCATATGATTACTCTGAGTTCCCAGGAGATCAACAGCACAGAATTTCCACTGAGTGTGAAATTCTGTATAGGAATGAACATAGTATAGCTGTCAGTCCTGTTTCTATCACTGAAGATTGGTAATATAATTAGGAACATCAGACAAGCACACATTAAACAAGCAGAGAACGATTCAAAGTGGGTCCCTATTAAATGCTTCCTGTGGGATTATGGCAATATTTGATGTAAGAGTTAAGAGAAGTGAGTGATGAATGAAGCTTAAAGGAGTCAGGAAAGCCCTGCAATTATTCTAATGGAAAGATTAATCTAGGACTTTGGCAGCTCCCAACCTTGGCTCATGAACCCAGCACTACCTATTACTGCCTGTGACTTTGTCTAAGCCATTTAAATGCTCTAAACATCTATAAAATGGGATAACTACTAATCTTAGAGTTGTAGTGATACCTTGGGATAATATCTTAAGTTCTTAGACAGAGTTTGGCACAGAAACATTTCTACAAGGCTTTAAAAAGAATGTGGAATTTAGACTCACGTGTCTGGATGGCTCTGGAGTGGCTTCTAATTGGCACATGTGCTGATGAAGTAAAGAACCCAGCCCTGCAAGTCTATGCCTCGCTTTGGCAAGCTGCTTGGACACAAGTGCCGACTTTGGCAGCTTTTGAGGACATTGACAGAGAGGTGTGAAAAGCTCTGGGCTGATTGTCACACCATGCACATTAATATTTGTAAATGAGCGCTTTCAGAGTTGAGGAGGAGCTGAAGCCTGGGTTCACAAAGCAAAACAGCGCTGAAGTCAAATGTCAGTACTTCTGTGGCAATGATGGTTAGAAACAGGAGGTAAACTTACAGCTCTGTGAATGCCGAAAGTTTTCTTAGAGGCAAGAACAAATCCTAAGATCAGATTTTTTCTTTTCTTACAGGTGATCACTTTGAGAATTCAGTCTTCTACTTGATATTAGTTAATGTAGCCACAGATAGAGGTAATGGAACACAAATGTCTTCAAGTTTCATGTCAAGTTTACTCTACTCCTACAACATGGTTTCAGCCTCTCCTGAGGACTATGTTGGAAATGAAGGAAGGAGCTATTTTAATTACTGAGCTTGAAATAACAAGTGAAGAGTATACAGTTCAATTAGCCCACATGGTGTTTTATCTGAAGGTTAAAAAAAAGAAAAAAAACGTTGTTTCTACCAGCAGGTTTTCCAAGCAATGAGAATACATCCAATAAAGGAGAACACCCTTCAAGACAATCCTGTTTATCTTCTGACAACTTTCAGTTTTAGAGTCTTTTCAAATAGGGAAAAATAAACTTCCTTTATTCTTTCATTTATTCTCTTATTCAATACATATTTATTTGTTACATAAGCTTTTTGACATGTGTAGCCACTGTGCTAACCAAGTAAATGAAGACTGTGTTGTAAGTGCTACAATACAACACAGGGTAATACAGCAGTCTTTTCCTTCACAGGGTGTTGGGGCAACTGGGAAAGTCAACATGAAATACATAATTTTAAAAAACACTACTTAAAAGGAGATAGATGGTACCACTAGAACCCAGTAATTGAGAGACACAGCATAGACAGGAAGGGAAGAGTGTGCATGAGCCCTAAAGGATAAGTGGGGGTTAGATAGTACAAAGAAGAGAGCCAAGGGGGGTGCTTCAAGAAGGAAGCACAGCTCTAAGTGAAGGGGAAATGTATCTGAAGTTTCCAAAATGAGGGGAAACTGAGCATGCTGCCAATACTGCAGCATGAAATAGCATAGGCACATCAGTGCTATCTTCCTCAAGAAACCACACTGGCTGCAGCAAAGGCCAAGGAGAAGGAGGTGCAACTGGAAGGGGCATTAGGGAAGAACAAGACTTTCTGGGGATATCCAGGCCATCTGAAATGCTGAACTTTCATCTAAAGTGATGGGAAGCCAATGGAGGGTTCTAAGGAGAGGAAAGACATGAATTGGAGCACAGCAAAAGTGAAACAGGAAGACCAGTCATGAGGCTGTGGTCACAGTCCAGGCAAGAGATGGAAAATGGCACATGCCAGATTTGTGGAGACTTCAGGTGAAGAGAAGTAGAAAGATCTGAGACACAGCTGGGTGGCTGAATCTACTCATTAATACTAGATTTCTCCACATCTTCACATGACCATGCTTCAGCTTTTTGAAGACAAACATTATTATTCTTATCTCTTCTCCTAAGTTGAACTTATTCAAGTAACAAAGCCATAATTCTTTCAACTGTCATTCATTGACCATGGTCTTACACCCTCTCCTATTTTAGTTACTTTAGTCCAGATGTATCTCCTCTCCATGTGTGTTGGTGGTGGTATGCCTCATGGCCTTCAAGTATTCCTCTCAACCCACAGATGGTAGAAAGGAAAAAGGAATGATTGCTGAGAGAAGAAAATGCAGAAGACTAGAAAAATAAAAGGAAGAGTTATTCTAGTTCTGGAATCTTCAAGAACTAACCAAATTCCATTAGACATTGAAGTCTGTTTTGGGAACCAGTTTACATTGAACTTCTTTGCATAATAAGATATGACATAAAGATTAACCAATAGATTTTGATCCTAAAATCAATTTTAAGAAACAGTGTTCAGTGAAGCAAAAATTATCCCTGTCTTAAAAGATGGACCTATTTTTCTTGTGATCAGAAGGGGGTGATTTCTGTGAGCAGAAGCACAGTCAGGTCTATCAAAAATACCAGTCACAGGGACACATTCATTTTGAATCGGCATATTCTGTTGACATCTCCCCAGAAGAAAGTATGAGAAACTGACATTAGCTTTAGATCTAAGTTGAGACAGCAGCATGAAATCATATGGACATTCGGGTGTTATTTTCCCCAAAGAGTTTCATTTTATATAAATTTCAGGAAACCTGACACACATATTAAAATTTACTACTGTTGAGTGAAAGTCGGGGGGTGGGGGGAGAAGAAAGACAAATGTTGCTTCTAGTAATAGCATCCATTATCACCTGGTACATGATTTGTTCTCTTGGGGGCATTTTCTGACATAGATTTTCACATCCAACCAAAATGTTTTAGTTTCAATGGAAATATGCAGAAGGATTTACTCACAGAGATGATCTGGCTAAAATTAAGGAAAACCCCAATACCCTGATCTGTGTGCGTGTGTGTGTGTTCTCTTCTTAGTGTTCACCCTTATCAGCAGCAGCTCTGTGCAGTCATCCTTCAGCAACATTTATAGAGTGTCTACTTTGAGCCAAAACCTTGAAACCCAGGGCCTGTTAAATGAGAATATCTTGGGACACCTGAGGAAAAACCCTTCACGCCTTGCAAACTCACTTGTCTGCCCCACCCTACAGGATGTCCAAAGAACTGCACAGGTGAAAAACCTAGAGCTTGCTACTTTAGAATGCTCTGCATGGTCATTTCTAACTTTTCCCTAAGGTTCTATGTGCATAGGTTAAAAATAAAGACTTAGGAGAATGCTATACTCACACGTTACTGCAGGAAACATAAACTGGCACATCCCACTCGAAAAGTTATCAAAAGCTTTAAAAATACCCAAGCTCATTTGTCCAGTAAGATCATTCTTAGAGAGCTATTCTGTGAAAATAGTCAGAGACTGAAATTATATGTATGAAGGAAAATATAACCAGCAAGCTAAATACCTTCAGGAGAAGAATGATAAATTTAGAGATTTGTTTAACTATTCCATAGCCATTTAATGGATGCATTGCTAAGCACGTCATACTGAAGATGTTTCCAAAGGCCAATCTAACAAGGTTCGGGCTTAAATGAAAAAGAGAGGATATAAAACTATACACAGTCATATCTAGTTTAGAGTTTTAAATTATATATGTAAGTATATAATTGTAAGTACACCAACACATGTAACAAAGTTGAAGTCACAGTGCCTGGCATAAGGCAGAAACATAATGAATTAATTATTTTAAAAAATGAACTAACGGGGTGGTGCCTGTGGCTCAAAGGAATAGGGCACCAGCCCCTTATGCTGGAGGTGGCAGATTCAAACCCAGTCCCGGACAAAAACTGCAAAGAAAAAAAAAAAAAAAGAATGAGCTACAATAAAAATCTTAATTATGGACATGTTTGGGAAATGGATTTGGGGTGGTTCTGTTTCTTCTTTATATTTTCCTGTATTTTCCTACTTCTTTACAATGAGGAGTTAATTCTAATTATCACAAAACCTCTGCAGGGTGAGTAGGAAAAGTGGTATTTAGTATGAGCACTTGTATCATGGGAAAATTTAAAAGAATTGCTCAGGTTTATTACGGTGCTAATAATTTAGCTAGCACTACAATAGGAACACTTCTTCCTTGGACTACTATATTTCCGTTTGAACAAAACGGAAATTTCCCTGGTTTTTTCCTTGAAGACCCACTCTAAGCTTTCCCTTACCATTGTTACAGGAGAGAAGATGCATTTGGCTGCAGGTACAGTTCCTAATGAATCTCATCTCAACCCATCAGTTCAACTTCGGCTTGTGTCTCTTTGGTTTCTTGCTATGAAGAACTCTGAGTGGAAATGTGTCACTGAAACAGCAAATGACAGACTGTGTGAAGTATACTTTTCCAGTGGAAGTTATTTCCTACAAAATAGCTGACCTATCTCTTGGAGCTCACTAGAACCATTATATTTTAATGTCTGTCAAAAGTATTTAACATTAACTTGGTTTCAGAGAACAGTTGAGATTATATTTTCTAAAAAAATGACTATGTCAATTTCAAGATCATGATCTGTTAGCCACTATTTTTAGTGCCTCCTGTGAATGATGTCATAGAATTCTTACAAAAAATTGTCTGAGGCAAGTACTATCATAATCCCCACTTTACAGATGGGAAAACTGTTTGAGGAGGCTAATTATCTATTTCAATGACAAACAACTATTAATATGCAAAGTGAAGATTCAAACCATGATCTTGCTGACTTCTGGACTCTGCTTCTTAATAGTAGCATTATACTGACTCTTACTAACACAGCACCTGCCAGAAAGAATAGTAGAGACTCACTGCACACTTGATGAATCAATGTATTAATTAATTACTCTATTATACAAAGGGCTACAATTGTAGGATTGTGTTCCTTATATATTGCTGGATAACAAGGTATCTGCAAACTTAGGGGTTTAAAATAACATTTATGCTACAATTTCTGTGGGTCATAATTCCAAGCATGGCTAAGCTGGGTCCTCTGACCCAGGGTCTCTCATATGGCAGCAAATAAAATGTTAGCTGGGCTGTAGTTATTATAAGACTCAAACGAGATTAATTTGCTTCCTAGCTGACTAATGGTGTTTTGGGCTAAATTCAGTTCCTCTCTACTTATGGCTTGAAGTTGCTTTTGGTGTATAACCATATGGCTATATCTTCATAAGGCAGGTCACAATATGGAGGAAGTCAGAGAAAGAGAGTGAGCAGAAGGGCAGAGAGAGAGAAAGATGGAGGTCACCCTTTTATGACCTAATCTCAAAAGTAATGTCCCATTGCTTTTTCCAGATTCTATTTATTAGCAGTAGTCCATCTCACACTTCAGGAGAAGGGAGTATATGGTGTTCATTTTGAGGTGATCTGAAAAAACTTCAAGGACTTAGCATTGCCACTGTGATTTTTAAGACAGGCTTGCATTTATGACTGGCTTTTTCAATTTCACATTGAAATGAGATCCAACAGTTTCCATCTTTCAGTGTCTGGCTTATTTCACTTGGTTTAATGTCCTCCAGGTCCACCTATATTGTCACAAATGTCAAGACTGTCTTCCTTTTTAAGGCTGAATAATATTTCTTTTTTTCTTAAATTTTTATTAAATCATAATTGTGTACATTGGTGCAATCATAGGGAACAATGTGCTGACTTCATATACAATCTGAAATATTTTCATTGAACTATTTACCATTGCCTTCATGGCCTTTTAATCACTATATGAAGACATTTATATTCTACATTTAGTAATTTTCACTTGTACCCTTGTAAGATGCACCGTAAGTATGATCCCACCAATCACCCTCCCTCCACCCATCTTCCCCCCTCTCCCCCTCCCATCCCCCCCTCCTCTCCCATGCCCCCTCCCCATTTCTTGTGCTATAACTGGGTTTTATCATTCATATGAAAGCTATTTATTAGCTTCATAGTAGGTATTAGTAAATTTGATAATTTTTATTTCATTCTTGAGATTCTTTGCTTAGAATAATATTTTCCTGCTGCATGCATGTTACCACATTATATTTA
>CAUYRH010003635.1:0-26988 GCA_963574655.1 Perodicticus potto
TCTAATATGATCACAGAAAAATAGCAAACTCACGTTAAAAAAACACAAGCTGTCTATAATATAATAGGCCCCAATCTACTTCCTGCCATCTTAATATTTTCTACCTGCTCTAAGGATTGAGTATGTCAACACCTAGAAACCTGTATGGTCTTTAAAGTTGGGTAAATAATCATCCCTATGGTTAGGGTTAAAGTAATTTAGCTTATTACTTACACACACAAGAAAACTTGTTTCATTTTTTAGGATACTCTTTTAAGGATTACGTGACAGTGGTTCTTTTAAAGGTAAAAAAAGGGTCGGCAGGGTGGGGTGGGGGGAACAACTCCTTGAAATTCTTTTAGAATTCCAGAAAAGACATCTGGCAGTATGATCTTTTATTCTTCCTCCCTCATCACAATTTTTCCTTTTAAAATTTACAATTGACAAATGAGATTTAAATAATTTACTTAAAATAAGAAGGCTTCTCACTAATGATTTCCACTCTAGAAAACTAAAAAGTTCAGTGAAACTCAGCGCCCCTAATTAAAAGGTTATTATCAGAAAATTCAAACTTGGGTATAGGTGTGTCACACCCAAAAGAGATTTTATACATTTATAAACTGTTGCTTTGTTTCACACTTTGAGAGTAACACAGGTCAGTTTCACCTTCAGTTTTCATTTTTAAAGCATAAAATGTGCATCCTGTGAAGGACAGTCATTGGTCTCTACCGCGCACACCTCAGTGTTTCACTGGAGTTGAGAAAGAAACACCCTTCTCTAGAAGATTCTCTCTACTTTGGGGAAACATTCTTGTATGCAGTGTAGGTCTTGTAGGATTATGTTACGAAATCACTCCACTGAATCAAAATTGTAGAGGACATTTAAGAACTAGAAAAAGAAGACTCTGATGTGGCCAGGACAGCAGGACCCCTGCCCGAGCCGCCTGTTCCCAGGTGGCCCTCCATAGAGGACAGGCTGCACAAACAGCAGGCCTGGCAATCTGCGCTTCCTCCTTTCCCTTCTCAAACAGGAGACCTGTTTTTCCCTGTAATAAGCAAATAGTATTTTAGGGGATCTGGAAGAGGGAGGCTCAGGACTTTCTGGCGTAAGAAGTTCACAGGGGGATCTGGCTTTGTTTCTGGCAGGGCCTCCTCTTCTTCCTGCTGCTCATCTTCCAGGTCTTCACGACTATTGTCATCAGAGGGGTTGGGAATCCGACTGGCAAAGACCTCTTTGTCCAAAAAGACGATCGTTTCCATTCGAGGAACTCTCCTTCGTTTAAACCTGGGTGTGTTCCTTAGTCCATTTCCATTTCTGCTCACTGTTTCCTGATGAAGGACCTTTTTAATGTTTCCCCGGATGGCAATCCGAGCCAAGTCCTGGAGGTGCGAACCGCCACTGGTGGTAACTGGACAAGTCTTGATTTTCCTGACTCCGAATGGCAGGGCTGGATCAGAGGAGCCAAAGAAACAGCCAGCATCTTTTTGGTTTCCCAAGCTGAAGGGCCTGTGCGCGTTACCTTAGTCAACTTCTCTCCCAGGGGCATGACAAGGATGCCTCCCACTTCGGGCAGACTCTTCATGTATTGCCCATGCTCTTTCTGCACACCAGCCCCACAGTACACTCCAGCATACTGAGAACAATCTGGAGAAACCTCCAGGCAATTGCCAATAACAAAGGAAGGCTCACAGAACTCAAACCTGTCAAAACTTTCGCTTGTTCTGATGAAAACATCCAGTTTCTGCTTTGCGTACTCCATTACATCTGAATGAAGTTCCACCCCATGGTTTACACCAGAGGACGGCTCGGCCAGCCCGCGAGCTCGCGCCGCCTGCAGCTCCTGGAGCGCGTCCCTAGCTCGGCCTAACATACCCCTTTCTAATAGTACTTCACAGAACCTATTTATCGTGTCCCAGGAGTTAAATAATGGATGAATTGCGTATTAGGGAGTAACAAATTTATTTAAACTTACCCTTTTAGAAATGTCCCAAACCTCTAGCTATTGAAAAAATGGTAAAACTGGAAAATAGTAGATAATATTCAAATTGTCATAGCAATCAATGTTCTTTATAGTAGTTTGAAATCAATAAACTCTTTCTTCCCATTTTGTATGTGAATGTTTGCAGATAGACATTGATTAGGAGACAAAATAAAATGAAACATAAAAGTGAAAGCAGAGACATACCAAATGACAACGAATGATATTTTCTTAGAGGTGCAAAACTTCATCCAATAATTTCACAGTAAACGTGAAATGCAAAGGTCCAGGGCATATCTATAACTCATGGTTTATATTTTGATTTTAAAACATTTTTAGATAATAAGCTCCTGAAGGTCAACAGTGATATCTCTCCATGGTTTCCTCCAGAGAGAGTCTAACCTCACCAATAAGGGCATACCAGCATTTAAGAATGCAATGGCTCGGGCGGTGCCTGTGGCTCAAAGGAGTAGGGCACCGGCCCCATATGCTGGAGGTGGCGGGTTCAAACCCAGTCCTGGCAAAAAAAAAAAAAAAAAAAAAAATATCTTTAAAAAAAATGCAATGGCTAGAATTACTACAATCTATATTCTATTAACATAGACTTTCTTTATTGGAGGGAATTCTGTACTTAGGGAAGAGGAAGCCCTGATTTGGCTGAAGATCTTCCATACTCAGACCTGAAGCCAAATATGTTCAAGAGGAAACGATCTTAGTTTCTTTCCTTTTCAAAGTCCTAACCACTTTATAGTCTATGTTTATTTTGATGTGCTTCAAACCTATGTACTCATTCATTTTTTTATTCTTCATTTATGAAGAAGGGACTGATCTAGAAGGGCTGGAGAAACCAAGAAAACCACTTAACCTGTTTTCTTCTGGCTAATTCTGACTTTCTTTTTGGGACTTTGCTGAGTTACCAACTCTCTCCCTTGGGAACCTCCCTGATCTCACTGGCCAGGGCTGGGCTGCTCCTCCGGCTTCCAGCTGTGCCAGTAAACAGCCCCATTGCAGAGCTTGTCTTACTGTAGTTAATTGTTAGTTGATTATTTGTCTGTTTCTTCTCCTGGAATGTAAATGTTTTGAGGATCAGTAACCAGAAATCACCATTTCTGTTGGGTTTTAATCATCTAATATTTACTTGTATTTTGTTTACCTATTTTCAATATAAGACACTCCCCCAAATCTCAATGGCTTGAAACAGTAATCATTTGATTTGTTTACCCGTCTGAGCTGGGGTAGGCTGAGGTCTTGCCGGTGTCACTTTCAGTTGGTGGCTCCTCTAGGGTCTGGGCCGCTGAATTGCTGAGAAGGTTGGGTCCGTCTCTGTCACCATTCTTATCTCTGTCCTTGTCTCTTCTGCTCTGCAGTTCTGAACTGCTAGGCCTTTCCCTCTCTGCTCTCTGCATGGCTTCTCTATTCCTGGGTCTCTGAGTCACGTCACATGCACGAGGCTTCTGGGGCGCGGGTGCTAAAGCACACACACAGCTCTGGATTGGAAGACCAGGAAATCGCTGGGACTAAGTACCTGGCTCACACTTGCCCAGCACAAGATAGTTGGAGAGGAAGAAGATAAACTCAATAAAGACCCTTTCAGAGAAAGTGTAGAGGAGTGAGAGGCACCAAGCAGGAGTGCATAGCAGGGGTCAGGTGGGCTGGTGAGGGCTGCTCACACTGGGGGGCAGCAGGCAGGGCATGGCCAGAGTCAGGTGGGGGGCAGCAGGCAGGGCATGATGTTCCCCCCGAAGCGAGAACAAGACTCCAAATGCCAGCATCTCAGAATGGTTTCGGTCACCACATGCAGACAAGTGTAAACAGTGCCAGTGAGAGATCTTCATCCAGGCGAGGCAGCGTGTTCCACTCTCCCATCGGTGCTCCACCTCACAGAAGCCTGCCTCCACAGCTATTCTGTCATCAGTTCCTTAATTAGGTCCGTCTCTATCCCTGAGGAATGACTCTTTGTGGCCCCACATTGTATTCCATGAAGGCAGTTTATCTGTGGTTAAACTTAAAGCCTTCATGTGTGTGACCCTGGGCAGGCGACTTAATCGCTTTGAGTCTTTGTGACATCATCTATAACCATGGGACTTTTTTATAGTGAGACTTACATGAAATATGAATACAAAATTAGTGACACGTACACATGAGACATTACTTATACATATGAGCTATTAAATATGTACATATACAAACCTTAGAGAGTGCCAGGGAGCAGTGAATCTTCCACAGATATGAGCTGTCATTATTTTAATGTCTCTGCTTCATAAAATGTACTATGAAGACTTGAAAGATGTTTGGCCCAGCAAAATGCCATATGCTGCTCAGATTTAATATATATATTTTCCTTCCTATGTTTTCATGTACATAAGAAAACAATTCAAAATTGTCAGCATCATTCTTGCAGCTGGGAAGAAACATGTTGGGAGAATGGGATGAAATAAAGCTTAAGATCAGAGCTGAGCATAAATCTTAAAATAAAGCTGAAACATGGATTGATTTGGATTATGTAGGACACAAAATCAGTGTAAAGGGCTATAACTTAGTTAAGTTTTCCAGCAGTTTTAAAACATGCTCAGGGCAACAGGAGGGATTTCGTAATGGTCTCTTTTGTTATGAGAGGGCACACGATGTAAAATCAGATGTCATGGTGCGCTCGTTACTTGGAGGACAGTATCCAATTATCCTCATCCATTACTCGAAGGCCGCAGTTAAATGTTACAGGGTGGTTGCTTGCAAAGCCCTAAGTGACAGTCCTATCAAAGAGTCGGGTCCTACCTCCCCTTCCAGCAAGCTCTGAAATATTGAAAGAAATCAAGATGAGCTGAAACTTTTCAGAAGACACGCTGGGAGTGACATATTGGAAGGGAAACAGCGGGTCTATCAGTTGTCAGGACCATTCTTTATAGTTAAAATGTCTTTTAAAACATACTGTCCTGCTCCATCTCATTTTCTTGGAATCTGTATTTTACAGTTTCTCTTGAATCTGCTCTCTTCCTTAAATAGACTTGGATTATGCCAAGTTTTTAAACAGTCCTGAAAGGAGGATGGTAGAAATCAACGTAAGAATAACCTTTTCTAAATAATGGAGAAGGGCTTGACATTAAGCCATGTTCCGATCTAGAAGTCTAGTCTAAGAAGTCAAGGCTCATTCTTAGATTACTGGATTTATATCGTGAATGTCTTCCTGTGCCTGTCAAACCCAGGATTTCACAAAAATTATGTCATGAAATTTCATTAATTAGCTATTTGACCTCAAATACCCACTTCGTCAGTTAGGGGACTCTGATTTTTGTGGTTTTTTTTGAAGACAGATATTTTAATGAGGATTGGGGATTGCAATATTATCTTGTTTCTCCTGAAGATAAGATGATTTGCTTGCTTTGTGATGCTGCAGTATCAACATTAAAGAAATTCAATGCTCATCAGTATTATGACACTCATAAGGACCACAGATATTTTAAGTTAGATGGAGAGGCATGGACTCCGATTTTTCTTGGGTGCTTGTTGCTTTAGGCTATTACTCTTTCTAATGCAAATGCACTGCCTTGGCTAAGCAATGGCAGGCAGGCAGCATTTTTTACTGAGACCACACATCTAGCTAATAGCTGCTGGCCCCCCTTTTGAGATATGAGGTCCAGTTTTTTGGCACCTGCTGCATCATAGACATTGTCTAGAATGATTGTCACAGTTCTGCTCACAATTCCCCAACACCCTAGCCCATTAGCTGGTTACTTCTATTAGTTTCTAAAACAAATCCATAGACTACTGGTGTCCCTTGGGTAACCTTTTTTGCACCATCTAGATTTTCCTTTTGGAAATGAAAACAATTTCCCTTGGTAGCTCTTTGTCCTACCCTTGAAAATTCTCTTCACTTCATATTCCAAGCTTGTATGGTCCAAAACC
Organism: Perodicticus potto; assembly: GCA_963574655.1. Classification (NCBI taxonomy): domain Eukaryota; kingdom Metazoa; phylum Chordata; class Mammalia; order Primates; family Lorisidae; genus Perodicticus; species Perodicticus potto. The sequence continues at coordinate 5,858 of CAUYRH010003635.1, forward strand.
AAATAGTTTCTATACCTCTTCTAGTCAATTAGGGCAGGTGTGATTTCTGTTTTCATATTAATGTGCTACTTAGCTCTGTTGAGCTAAAAGCCACTGTCATAAATCAAGCTCTTTGTTCTTGTTTGGTTCCTGATTAAAATATTTCAGTAGATTTCAGTCAAAGGAAGAGCTGCATTATTGACTGGTTTAGCTGAGCAGGATGTATTCTGTATAAAATCATTGAGTCTTCATAGGAAATTCTTTTCAAAATGAGATTAGTCAATGATGCTAATCAGAACGAAAGAAAACAAGTATGATACATTGAAACCCAGAGAGAATCCACACACTCCCCACCCTTGGTAAATAACATCTTTTATTTATTTTTTTTAATTGAACACTGACTGCACCAGAGTGGCTAATGGAATTTTTTTGTCTTCTCCAATATTTGATAAAAGAAACAATGAATAGAAAAATCACCAGCAGAAAAGGGAGAGGGGAGCAGAGAAATGTTTCTACACAGGTAAGAACTGACTGCTTTTGGTTTCTTCCAGTGCCACCCTGAGACTACAGGTGAACAAGACTCACTTGGCAAAGCGTGGCTCAGGAAGATGTTTGATAGCTGAAGCAGGGTTCATTCTCTAGCTGTTATAAGAGAAAAATCACAAATTGTCCTCTTATTCGATGTCCCACCTGTGAGTTCTGCCTGTAGACTGATGTCATCTTTGGACAGAGTGTCTGTACAATCAATCCGTGAACACGTATGGCAGACTGTTCTTTTCAAAAAGATCAAGAAAATATTTCCAGTTATACATAATGTGGCAGAGCCTTGCCACTCCCATTAGAGAAGAGTCTAATTTTCTCTCTCTTTTTTTTTTTTGAGACAGAGCCTCAAACGGTCATCCTGGAGAGAGTGCTGTAGCATCACAGCTCACAGCAACCTCCAATTCCTGGGCTCAAGCAAGTCTCCTGCCTCCACCTCCCAGGTAGCTGGGACTACAGGCGCCCGCCACAACGCCCGGCCATTTTTTGGTTGCAGCCGTCATTCTCGTTTGGCAGCTCGGGCTGGATTTGAACCTGCTAGCTCAGGTGTACGTGGCTGGTGCCTTAGCCCATTGAGCCACAGGCACCGAGCCTAATTTTCTCTCCTTTTGAAACTGAGCAGGCTGTGACTGCTCTGATCCACAGACTACAGCAGAGGTGATGCTGTGCGTATTAGGATAGAGCTTCAATCCGGCTCTCTTTCTATGACATTTGCCCTGGGATCTATGATTCTGTGAGAATCATAAGAAATGCTGAGACACCGTATAAAGGTGTTTAGCCCCATAGCCCCAGCTTATGCCCCTGCAGACTGCCAGCTTCTCTCACCTCTGTGAGTCAGTCACCTATGTCACACGATTCTGATCTCTAGCTTTGAGACTCAGCAGGCCTTAGACATCATAGAGCAGAGACGATTCATTCCTGCTGGACCCAGTTCAAATACCTGACCCATACAATCTCTGAGCACAATAAATGATTGTTATTTACACTGAGTTATGTGATATTTTGTTCTGTAACCTTAATAACCTGAACAACAGCTTGCTGCTTCTAGAAGTAACCTAATTAGTTCAAACATACATGTTCCTGTGCTATATGTAATGTGGTAACCAAAAAGCAAAGAAAAAAATCAAAAATGAACCAGAATTTCTTTTCTTTCCCCTAACTGGAAAGCCAGATATTCTTTCTCCTCTGTTTTCAGTTACAGCTTTTATTGTTTTGTATCAGGTTTTTAAAAGTCTCACCCACTCTGAGATTAATAAATTTAGTTCATAAAATTTACAAATTTCTGCAAGGCAAATTTAAAAGACAAATTATTACCCAAGGGACAAATATGTACCTCACTTCACAAAAGGCTAATTTGTTTGAATTGTAGTGCTACCACCAAACAGTAAGAACAACAAGCTGATTCAGAAAATGGGGTTAGTCCATTTTAATACTAGTCCAAACTAGTATTAGTTTGAAATTAAAAAAAATGAAAAAGAAAATAAGTTTATCTTTTACAGTTCTGGGGGCTGGGGAGTCCAAGTCAAGGGGCCGTACTTGGTGGCAGCCTTCTTCCTAGTAGGCAGTGGGTACTCTGCAGAGTCCCAAGGGAGCACAGGTAGAAAGTGATAAAGAAAGCTCAGGAGAAACAGCCAATAGCATCTATAAAAGACCCACTCTCATGATAACTAATCCACTGCTTGGATAACACATTAATTCATCAACCCCCTATGAATGGGTTAATCTATTCATGAGAAGAGAACCCTCATGATTCAGTCACCTCTTAAAGTCATCACTCTTTTTATTGTCTTCAAATACTCCTATCCAAGGCTGAAATATCTCACTTTTTAATATTGTTACATTGGCAATGAAATTGCAATCTGACTCTCAGAGGACACAAATATTCAAACCACAGCAACCTAACAGAAATGTCCAGAAAACTCAGAGAAAAGAAAACACAAATGGTTCTTACATGTGAAAGAGACCTAACGTGTTTATAAGAAAATAAATGAGGATTAAACTGAGATATTGAGATATAATTTTTCCCCTATTAAAGTAAAAAAAGACCAAAAGTTTGTTAACTTAACTAGGTTGGTGAAGGTGGGAAAAAGTAAGCATTCTTATGCCTGTCAGGGCAGTTCAGATTAGAGCAATTTTAATTGAGCAACACATATACAGACATACGCACACACCTATACATATATGATTCAACTGTAGCATTGTTTATAAAGGCAAAATATTGAGAATACTGTAATCTGCTCTGCTACAAGGACACAGGGGCCCTGAAGGTGGAATTCCATGTGTCAGCCTTTGAGAAGGCTTTTGGAGCATCTTCAGGGTAAGCTGGCCCTCCATGTAAAGAAAGAAAAGACAGATATAGGATTGGGGAGGAAGCAGGAGACTATTCTGGCCACAAGAGTACAGAAGATCTTCCCGAAACTTTGAGGAGACTGGGGTTTCTAAGCAGGTTTTCTAGAAGGGGGGATAGGAAAATTATCAAGGGTATTTTTCATGTTGTGATTATGAACACCAAATTCCAGTTGTTTATCTAATTAGGGCAAAGGCCCTAGCAGTCACAACAATGCTAGATGTGTTTTAAATGATTAATGAATAATTGAATCAGGTGGTTTCTGCCTACTATAATTCTTTGTTACTTCACTAACCAAGCTACCATATGTGGCTTGCATGACTTGCTAGCTGCTTGGAATGGGGAAATGTAATTCAAAGAAACAATTTTTATTCCATAGTACAGATTTAAAAGCTTTTCCGTTAGCCTCTGAAGATAAAATATGGATATATTCATCTGGTATTTTTAAATGGATGAATTCTATTTACATTTACATTTAGAAACTCATCTTTCATAAACACACAAATTAGCATTTATAATATAACATCTGGTGTTTATACAGAGCAGACAACCCCCCATCTTATAATGTCACCCAAAAGTTCATCTGGATGTTTGTTATTTCCCCACAAAAATTATTTTGTGAATTGTACCCATATTATCAGGCCAGTTTTCAGGAACTAATTTAAGCACCATATACCTGAAGCCTTATATGGAGAACTTTCCTTTAACTCTATGTCACTGTTATTCACCACTCTGTGTGTGTTTGAGAAGATACATTGCAACAACACAAACATTTCTTCCTGTGTAGTGTGTGTGAGAAGGAAAGAGAGAGAGAGAGAGAGAGAGAGAGAGAGAGAGAGAGAGAGAGAGAGAGAGAAAGATACCAGTCTGTGGACATGAGCAAGTTGTTAATCTTATGTCATTTCTACCCCTCTACTCATACACATTAAAGATTCTACATTGGATGCATTCTACTTTAGGTGTTCATGGATGAGTAATAAAGGACAATAGCTATGGGCTCTGACATCAGAAAGTCTTAGATATAAATCCAACCTCTCCCTCTTATTCACTGTGTTTCTTTATAAGTTAGTCAACCGTTTTAAACAAGTGTTTCATCTATATAATGGGGATAAATTTACCTACCTTTCTAGCCTGTGAATATAAAATGCTATCAAGTATGCATAAAGTAAAGGTATAACAGATAGTATATGTAGGTAGGTACACTAGGTGAGCTGCCTACATTCAAATATAGTAGAACCTCTATAGGTTGACCACCCATGGGACTGTAACAAACTGATAAACATATGAAGGTGTCAGTGTAAGGAACTAGGCCTGTTGTACTTATATGTACATGAATATGTCTATGAAAATTAAATCAATTTAAGGAGATAGCCAGTGTAGGTAGATGGTCAACTAAAGAAACTCTACTATATTTAAGATACATGGTTCTACATAGTTGACTTTGGACAAGTAATTTATCCTGGTGGGCAGCTCTGAAACTTTGCTGCATTTAGAATCATCTGAAAAGACCTAAACATTTCTGCTGTGTAGTTGTCTCCTGGTATCAGTTCAATAAGAAATTCTGGGAGTAATACTCAGGCATGGGTATTTTTATACAAGCTGACAGGTGATTCCAAGGTACAGCTGAGTTTTGACTTCAGTTTATCATCTGTAAAATGGGATAATTTGTGCCTTCTATCTCAATGGATTTAGAAGATAGAGTGAAATGATAACTTAGGTAAAACACTTAGCATAGAGTCTGGCACATTTTAAGCTTCTGATGTAGTTTTGCTCTCATTCCATAAAGTGACTGTGACAGCAAAATTGTTCAATGTTTCTGTGCCTTTTAGAAAATGAATGATTGCCTACTATCCCAGTTCTCTCCTGTCCTTCATTTTTATTCTCTGTGCCTCAAATCACCTGTCACAGTTTTCTTGTATAATAAAATTGGAGCCCGTGGATAAAGAATGGACACCTGGCTTCCAAGGGCTTCCTTTGCCCCTAAATGGTTGATGTACTGGAAAAGAATTTAAATTTGTATATGCCCGTTTCTTCTTTGTATTTTCCACAGTATTTGCCCACTAAATGCCTGCTTACTTGAAAGGAACAAAAGGCATTGTCAGGGTTCAGCAACCAGGACAAATACCTGTTCAGGACCCTAAGCCTCTGCTGGCTCCTTCTGTTAATAAAGTGATTGTTATTGCTTTTAGAGGGAGAAACAGGCAAAGGGGTGTCTATTGCTTAAATTATCTCTTCATATTCCAAGATTGAAAGAATGGAGATAAATAAATTAAGTTTGAACCTGCATCTTTTATCATTAAAAATCAGTTAGAATCAGCAAAACTGGATGATATATTAGAAATTATATAATTCAATACCTTTGTTTTTTCTGAGGAAGGAGAGACTGTAAAAATTTGCCTGAACTCAGACAAGTAGTTGATAGCATAGCTGGGACTAGAACACAAGATTTCTTAGTTTCTTAGCCAAAGCTTTTTTTTCTTTTCCATTTTACTGCTGGGGGGAAGTTATGAAACAAACAAGTAAACAATGAAACTCCAACATCATCCAAAAGAGAAAGAAGTAATCTTTGCATGGCCTTTTGCAAAGAAGATTAACTTTACATGTGTAGTCGGACAATGAAGTTTTCAAACTTGCCACTGTGCTATTATGTTGGCAGCACTGTGTAAACAACTCAGTAAAGCTTCATAACCTTGGTATAGCAGTGTCTCACAATGGCGTTTGTGTTGACAGGTGGTAAGTGACCTTCATTCTTGAGTGGCATCCATTATTTCTGTTGCATATTTTTCTGTGCTGTTGCCAGAATGTTGAGCTTGAATTAGAGCAATGAACAAACATTAAATTTCTTGTTAAACTTGGCAGGGGTGGAAGTGAGAGCAAGAACATGTTAGTCCAAGTTTATGGAAATAATGTCATGAAGAAAATGGCAGTGTATAAATGGATTGAATATTGTTCTAAGGGAAGAGAAAGCATCATTGGTGTAGAGAGGTCAGGGTGGCCAGTAACAAGTAGAGCTGAAGGAAACATCGCAAAAATGTTCGTTGAATTGTGTGTCAAAACTGCTGACTGACTAGGAAAAGCATAGAAGATGAAATAAACCTTGATAGAAAAACAGTTAGGAACATCGTTACTGAAAATCTCGGCATGAGAAAGGTGTGTGCAAAACTGGTCCCAAAGGTGCTCACCAATAAACTCAAGCAAAGGAGATTCAAAGTTTATTAAGAACTTTTGGAGAGGCAAGATGATATTTTAGGCTGTTATCACTGGTGACAAAACATGGGTGCACCTACATGACCCTAACATGAAGTGTCAAAGTGCACAATGGAAGTCAGACAATTCTCCATGACCAAAAAAGTTCAGTTAGTCCAAATGATCTAACCTTTTTTGATATCAGAGGGATTGTTCATTATGAAGTTTTACCAGCTGGGCAAACAGTTCAGCAAGTTTACTATTTGGAATTGCTGAAAAGGCTGTGTGAAATACTTAGGTGAAAAGACCTGAACTTCTCATCAACAACCCATGGCTCTTGCATCACAAAAGAGCACCAGCTCACGTGGTACTGTCTGTGAGGGAGTTTTTAGCCAGTAAACACCCTCCCTAGTTACCTGATCTGGCCCACAATGACTTTTTTCTTTACCTGAAGACAAAGGATACATTGAAAGTAAGACATCTTGATGATATCCAGAACATCAAAGGTAATATGACCTCTGATGGCTATCCTAGCAAAAAAGTTCCAAAATTGCTTTGAAGGGTGTACTAGGTGCTGGCATCCGTGCATAACTTCCCAAAGGGGAGTACTTTGAAGGTGACTGTAATATTCAACAATGAAGTATGTAGCACTTTTTCCAGGATGAGTTCACAAACTTGGTTGTCTAACACAACGTACAGCCCTTGCATAAGGTATTCGGAAATGTGCTTATTTCCCATTAGTATGAGAAGTTGTTTTAACTTATTCCTTATCACCGAGTCACCAGGTGGCTCCTCCAGCAGCCAACTTTTCCTGTTCCAGGGGACTGAGCACAGGGTCAGAGATTAAGTGTGGGTATCAGTCCAGCCTCTTATCAGCATTTAATCTAAGAGAAGCTTAATGGAGGTTTTCAAGTCATGTGCTTTCCAGTTAATTAACTTTGTTGAAGGGTGATTTATTAGACCGACATCATGGAGAATTGTTTTCTTCTCAAGCTTCAGCTGTGGGACAAGCACTGAGTCTCCTGTCACAAAAGCCCTCATTTATTCATAAGTCAAAACCATTTCTTTGCAACTGTTTCCCTAATTCTTCCTTTTAGAATCTCTGCAAAGGCAAAAGGTTAGGAAATTAAATATGCAGACTGGTAAGGAGTAGGAAGTTATAGTAAAAGCTCGAGGGTGTTGGCTGGTTTGTAGATATTCCTGGGGAGACAGTAATTCTTTGCTCTCACCCCATTCTCCCTCCATTGCTATTGCTTCCATCTGTCTTGCTTTCAACAAATGTTTGCTGCATTGTATGCTGGCAATGGACTAGGCATTGCCATGCAGCAGCATCTGAGATGGATCCGTCCCCCTCTCCATAGAACATTCTGCCTGGTGGGAAGGGAGATACTGAACAAATAATTACACTTACAAAAGAAACCTGTAACTGAAGCAGCCCAATGAGTGAGAATTCAGGGAAGACATGCCTAAGAAAGTGATTTTTAAGCAGAAGCATAATGATTGAACAGGAGGTAGATGGGTAGAGTGGAAGCAATGGAGTCTCAAGCCAGACAAGACACTCGGATAGGCCTCACTCAGAGGTCACAGTCCAGGGGAGGGAAATCAAATTGCAAAGCCATGGAGCAGGAAAGGGCTGCCTGTGATTTTTATCATTAGTCTTGAAAATATATGGTTGTTCAGATATAGATTCTCTGCACATGACATGGATTCTCTAACATAATCTATTTGGAATAGCTGAGCTAGAGAGTAGGTTTCTGATAGTTCAATACTCAAATTCCTTTTGATCAGAGCATTGTTAGGTGAAACAGTGTTAAAGTACATTGTCTTCAGACAGAAATATCTTAGATTATACTGATGAGAGGACATTATATTGAAAAATAAAAATGCATGGGTGGAAGAAGAAGAGATGACCCAGGTGGCACTCAGTTCCTGGCTACAAATGTGAAAGGGATCCCAAGGTAAAGTTCCTCTCCTTATCATGAAAGTGTGAGTCTTCATAAAGAAAGATCACTGGATATTTTGGCAATATGTCAGGGATGGTACTCTGGGTACCGTTGCTACTAAGATATGTGGTTTCGAACTATTTACTTAAACTTTCTGAGCCTCAGTTTTCTCATAGTGTGAACTAAAATAAAATCTGAAGACTCCCCCTAAGCAGCTGACTGGACCCCCTCTTGGCCAAGAACATCCCAAAAACGGAGTTGCTGGCTGTGAGAAAGGCACTCAGACAGGCCTTATCATGCCCCTCCCCTTCTTAGAGACGTCCTTGGTGACTCTAACAGGCCTGGGGCTATGCAAGACTTACCTGCAGGTCCTCAGTGTATATCATGAATCCCTTCAGTCTGCCTGGTATTTTGTCTCTAATTAACAGGCCCTTTATCTTAAGCATTCCCTTTTTCAGACTTCTTGCCTTTTAGGCAAAGCCTAACTTTTCAGCCCATTGTCAGCTAAACAATCTTTAAACCCACCTGTCACCTGTAAGCATCTCCAATTCCAGACGCCCCACCTTTTTGGGCCAAACCAATGTGTGTTTTTCACATATTGATTTATAACCTCACCTGTAATTCCTGTCTCCCTAAAATGTATACAACCAAACTGTAACCCCATCCCTATGAGTCCACTTTCTCAAGGCTTCTTGGATGTGGTTCCTGGTCATGGCCCTCAAATCTGGCTCTGAATAAACCTCTGTAAATTATTTTGCTGAATATGGCTTCTTTTCCATATAGCTAAAGTGGTATAATAAATATCTCTGAATTTACTGTGAAAATTCATTATTATAATGTATATGAAACAGCTGTATAAATGGAAAAGTACTATAAAAGACTGTAGTATCATTGTATTTTACAAATTATACACATCCTCTCAATATATATTTTCTTCTGGGCTGGGCACACAGTCTCTGCTGAGGCAGAGAGGAAACTAATTTTTGTTAGCATCTCCTGATGTTCCATTTTTGGGCATATGTAACAGCAAACACTTTCAATGTTGTCTTTACAAGGGAATCTTTCATAACCATAGCAAAAAACATTTGCACAATCACCATAAGGCCATATATATTCAGATTCTCTGTAGTTTAAAATTTGAAAATTGAGTGTTAGGGATTAATGAGGACTTTGCTAGGAGCCTTTGTTGATCATAAATTTTTCTTCAACATTTGCAATTACTTTAATTCCCAGAAGAACTCAAATATTTAGGATAAAAAATTATCCATGCTGTTAGGATAGCATTCAAACTGAAGTATGGCAGTTGTGATTTTTTTACCCCTAGAATTTAATTTTCTGCTTGTTCCATCATCTGGGTGCTTTTGCATTAAGCCTCAAGTTCATTATAATTGTGCCAGTCTAAAATATGTTTTTAATCCACCTGTCAAGTAGCCTAAATTTCTACATTTACAGATTTACTCCTTAGGAATCTTCAGTTAGAATTTTAAATGTTTTCCACATGAAGGAAAGTAATACATCAAGGCACTATAAATTGCTAAAACCTTGGTGTGAGTTTGTTCATCAAGCATATTAAATTATTTGTCAATCAATTATGCAGAGTAGGGTCTATAAATTACATCATATTACCCTCTTGCTGATTATCCTAACTATTTTTTAAATCTCCCCCAATTTTTCTGGTCTCATTGTTCATTTGTCTTTTTCACCTGCACAATATCCTTCTACTTAGCCTCCTCATCTGGAGGCCAGAGTTCAGTGTTTTCAAAACTTCATCCTGGTTAAGAATTATCCTGGGGTGTTGGCTGAAATATGCAAGATGTCAGAACCCATGTTCAGAAATTTTGATTCATTGAGTATGGGGCTGTAGTCCGATCATTTTTACTGTAACAAGTTTCCTACCTGATTCTGATACAGATGATTCAGGAATCCTATCCTGGAAGGCTTTATATGATTATCCTTAAACTAGCCTTTCCCCTTCCTATCCCTACAAAAGTTACTTTTATTACAGCTGCTCCATTACCCCCAACAAGTCACTCATTAGGCCTTCTTTCTCCCGTTACAGTATAAATTCCCAGAGCTCAGGGCCTTGTCTGCCTTATTCATCTCTGTATCTCTAGCTCCTAGACTGGCATGCAGTGGTGTTTAATAAGTATTTTATGAATGGATGGATGTTTGAATAGATTGCTTTAGGCATTGGTTTCTCCTGGTCTTCAACACACTCTTCCTACTTTTTCAGAGTTAACTTTCAGAATGACCTTTTCTTTCTTTCTCCCTTAAGAGTTCTAAGGTCTCTAGATCACCTATGGGAGAACTGGAAACTCCTTCAGGCAATGTCAAAGACTTTCACAAGTTCACCTCAAACTTCCTTCCATAGCTCCATTTGAAACTATCCCTGCCTTCTTTAGCTGTACCATTCATCAAAAGTTAATACCAGGCTTTACCTCACATCCTAAGCTTCAGCTGATGCTGTTTTCTTGCCTGGAATGTCCTTCTTCTTTTTCTGATCTTCTCAACCCCTTATTGAATTCTTATTCTTCTAAATTTTATATAAAATATTACTGACTTTGTGAAGTCTACTCTAGTTTCTCATTTGTTTGTTTTTGGTGCTCACACCTCACTTTTTTCCATAAAATTATTAGACATTTCCAATATTATGTTGTGTCTCTCAGCCTTATATCCCAAGGGTTTCAGGACACTGTATCTCACATGGTAAGTATTTAATAACTGATCCTCACATGAAGAATTTATAAAATGTACTTTTTTTCTAGGACTGCAAATGGTGCTGGAAAAAGATGAGACCACTTGAGTTCTCCAACATCCAACTTCATCATTAACCTTGGTTCTAATGAAATCGGAAAGAAAGTGGAAAATGCAGGGCCTTGAAGCACTCCAAAGTCTCAGGACAAATATGTTTTTTCCCTATTTGGCCCAGTACCTGAAATTTTTAGCATTAAATTATTTTTTCATAAAAATTGTAAAGATGTTTCATCAGTAATTGCAATATGGGGTCTTTGTTCTGTGATCAGACCAGTTGAGTGCCAAGAAAGGTAAACAGTGAAAGGAAAAGTTGTTATTTAGGACTTATTAGGACCCTGAAATAATAGACCCAGCCCAAATGTAATAAAGTGAGGGAAATAGGTTTCTTAAGAGTGTTAGCAAACTTGTAGGGTGACTTTTATCATGTAATATTTATTACAATCCCTTCAACCCTCTATTCGTTATACACTTACTAACTTTTAAATTTTTTCTGCTTTTCTGCCAGACTAGAAGAGAAACCAAGAAAAGAAGATGATAAATATATAGGAACACTAATACATGCTCAGAAGTAGAGACACTAATTAGTTCTGAGGGTGAGATATGAAGAATTTGTGTCATAGAGTTTTACAACTAAGTTTCTGTGGAAACACAATGAAATGGTAGGTGTGAAATTTTAGAACCAAGTGCATTATTAACAAAAGAAACAGGCAAGAACTTGCCTTATGTCTCTTGATCTCAGCACACACTTGTAGAATACAAAAATATTGAAAGAGCGGGGAATAAATCAAAGTTTTATAAACCAGTTCTCCAGAGTTTTTGTGTACTGATATATACTTCTTTCCTTCTAGCCTAGTGAAGTCGGCTTCCCTGGGACCACTTAGGGTGGTCCCCACATTGGGAAGGAAGGTGCAAAGACCTGATGCCGGATTTATGTGAGGAAGGCAGCAGAATATTGGTTAATGCACATTTCACGGATTTGTTAGGGCAGGTGAGAAGGCTAGCTGGGAGCCATTTAATCCTAACTTAAGAATTCTTTGACTTACATGCAAGTGGATCTTCAGAGTAATATCTTAGATAGACTTTAGACTAGAAGGACAGAACTTTTTGGAAGCCAGAGTTTGAGGGGACATGCGTGTTGCTACCGACAGGAAAACACATTTTCCATGTCAAGGAGCTGCAGTGGAAATTCCCAAAGACTGGAAATTTCTCAGGATCCTACAGAGGTACCCAGGAAAGTGTGAACCATAAGCATCTATTGGCTAGAGTATGCCAATTTTGACAATAATAGGGTCCTTTGAAAATGTATCTTTTCCCCTATTCTCTTGGAGGGAGAATGAGAAAGTAGGGATGGCTAAAAACAAAACTGACTGCACATTTATTCTGGACTGAAAGATTTTGTTTTTTGAAGATTTCATGTTGGTGGCAGGAACAAGATTTACTTCTCACCTGAATGTAGGGCTTGAACCTTGTTCAGGATTAAGCAAGTTAATTACTTACAAATTTAGTCTGTGTTTGTGAATTAAAGGAGACTAGGGTCTGAAGTAGTCTCCAGTAGTCTCTGTGAGTTGGTCAACTGGAAATTGTTATCTCAGGGCAGGGCAAATATCATTAAATAGAATTTAAAGTGGCTATGAGAGATCAAATAAGTTAACAAATGAGTAAAAAGGCAAGTAAGCAAGCAAGAAAACAAACAAACAAATACTATTAAAGAGGCTGGATGCTCAGAAGCCTATCTAGAGGGATAAGGAAAATTCTCCCCAGCTTGCTGGAGATGGGAATTTGACTTGCTGAGGCATAAAACCAGACAATCTTTGGGTTCCAGGTCCTAGGCAGAGTTGGAGGTAGAAGTTATCATATGTAAAGGTTTGAATACTGAAGGGGGAAGGCCTCCTTTAACTGTTCCCCGTTTGGTTCACAGAATTTTAGCATCAGTCCAAGGATGAGAGTGAGAAAGCTTGTAATGAGATCAAGATGGAGTCAGCTGTCTGGGACAGACATGACACAGCTGGTCTGGTGGTCTTAGGTGCTACATGACCTTCACCTCTTGTCTCCCATTCTTATTGCTTTGTAAATTTAACTCCCACCCCAAAGATGCCCATCTTGAGTACTTCAGGAAGATTGATTTAAGAAATTGACTTTTAAGCTGGAATGTTGTTTTGTGTCATGTATTTTTCCCTGTATTGTCTGATAATAATTATGCGGATTTTTGTTGTTTAAGATAAAGATTAACATGGTTTTTACTTTGAGCTTTCATGTATAAAACTGTGGTTTTGGAAATGGAAGAACAGAAAGTCTGCTCTCACCGTTCTCCAGAATCACTGGCCCTTTGACAAAGTTTGGTGGACCTATCCTCATCTCTGCGTATTGGCTGGCAGTGACAGGTGGCTGGACTCTCTTCATCTAGAAACAAGAGTGTGAGATTCCTCTCTGGAGAAAATGCACAGACCAGGCATCCGACATACACATAATGGCATCATAATATGACTTTTAATGAAGCCCAACACTTAACTCTCTGATTATTCTCTATCCACACAAAATTTCCGCTGAGTTTGTTTTCATGCTCTTAAGTAGAAATAGAAATACACAGGTCATTTAAGAAAGTCTTTATTGTAAAAGATGGTGAAAGAAGTAAATTAGGAGGAAATAGAGACAATACAGGGGAAAAATAGAAAACAAAATTTGAATGAAAAAGACAGAACATAGTTGAGACCTTTGGAAAGATAAAAGAAGATGTTACAAAAATGATTTTAAAAATCCCATATTATAATAAAACATCGGAAAACAAGGAAAAGATCTTGGAGGTTTAAAAGTCATGATTGCAGAAATGAAAATTTAATTGAGTGTTTAAAAATAACATGGAGAAAATCACTCATGAAGAAAAATGAAGAAGCATATATAAAGGAAAATAAGAGAGAAAAGCATTCTAAGAGCAAAGTAAGAGATGTTTGGAAAAAAAGAAATTATAACCTTGACTCAATTTGTGCAAAAGCTAAAGTATGTAAAAAAAAACAAAAGTATGTATCTACAAGGAGAATGGGGACTGAAGACCCAATTCTTGGCAAGAGAATGCACCCCCAGACAAGGGGAAAAACAGACACATAAGCTGAGCAAGTTTAAGTAGCTTACTTTTAAGCTGAGCAGTCTCTGCTCTTTCTGGAAGCCTGGCCTATGAGGGATACAACTTGCCAACAGCCCTGCTGGGTCTGTAAGTGCTCTTAAGGACAATGGCCTTTCATTTGTTTTGGAAAGAAGTTTGGAGAACACTTAGGGAACTAAAAGTGGACCTGCTGATTGATCCTGCAATTCCTCTGCTAAGTATATATCCAGATGGCCAACAATCATTTTACAACAAAGATATTTGCACCAGAATTTTTATTGCAGCCCAATTCAAAATTGCCAAGTTGTGGAAGAACCCCAAGAGCCCACTGACCCATGAATGGATTAATAAATTGTAGTATATGTATACCATGGAGTACTATGCAGCCTTAAAAAAGATGGAGCTGGAGCATATTCTTCTTAGTAAAGTATCTCAAGCATGGAAGAAAAAGTATCCAATGTACTCAGTACTATTATGAAACCAATATATAATCACCCACATTTTCATACAAAAGATAAAACATGGCTACAACCTAGAATGAAGAAGAGGGTGAGGGGAGAGAGGGGAAGGGGGGAGACTGGCTGGAGGGAAGGTAATCAGTAGGACCTCACCTATGGTGCAGACTGCAAGGATACATGTCAAACTATTAATGGTACAGTATAAATGTCTTAACACAGCAATTAAGTAAGTGAGGTGAAGGTTATGTTAACCTGTTTAATGTAAGCATTCCAAATTGTACATAAAATCAGCACATTGTACCCCATAAGTGCATTAATGTACACAGTTATGATTTAATAAAAAAAAATGCTAAGAAAAAAAAAACCCACAATGGCCTTAACAGAAATACGTGCAAGGCCTGGGAAGGAACATTAAGAGGCTGGCCCTGTCTAGTTAGGGCAAATACCCATTGTGGGGATTTGTGTTACGGCCAGGGCGGAGATCAAGGGAACAGCTTGACCCTTGAGATATGGGCAGGAGAGCTTTTTCCCTAATTATGGACTCCTCCAGGTGGGAATAAGGGCAAAATTCCTCTTTTCCACTGCTTCTTCAGAGGAGCCTGATGCTACCATGTCTCTACACTGAGAAACTGGACGGGTTTAACCTCCCCCAGGGAATCTGTGTGCCTGACCACAGACAGGAGGCTGCCCCCCACAAGGCTCAGGTTCCAGATTTCTTAAGGCTGCCCAGACCCTTAGAGTTAATGATTATAGACAGAATAAGAACTAACATGCTTACTCAGAGAAATTGCTGACGTTTTTACTCCCTTCCTCAGCTTACCCTCTGGGCTAAATGAGAAAATAGCCTTCAATAAAAACTGGGTGGCACAAACACTCAGGGCCACTTGCTGGAACCCCACAAGCTAGCCGTGGTCCCCTGGGTCCCACCTTAGAGAACTCTATTCTGCATGTCCTGTCTTTTTAACTCTCACCTCTTTTGACTTTATCATTTCTCCACTCGATTGCCGCTGGTTCCAGGGGCAGGGCGCCAGTATGTACTCACTAATATTTTGAAATTCTAAAAAAAGGAAAGAAATGATGAAATAAAAGGGAAGGGGAATGATCAAAAATATAGTTCAAGAAAATTTCTTAGGCTCAAAATATGAAAATTCAGACTGCGAAAGCCCACTGACTGCTGAGTACTCTGAGGACCAAGCACAGTCATGTCTTTATGAAATGTCAGAGCTTAGTGAACAAAGAGAAAATATTAAAAGCTTCTCAAGGGTGGTGCCTGTGGCTCAAGGAGTAGGGAGCCAGCCCCATATACTGGAGGTGGTGGGTTCAATCCCGGCCCTGGCTAAAAACTACAAAAAAAAAAAAACTCAAAAGAAAAAAAAAGTTTTCTTCTCCAGAAAGCTATAGGAATGTCTACTCCAGCAAATTAGAAGGGAAAGCTAATAGGGGAAATAAGAGAAGCAAAAAGAGTTCCTAGGACAGTAGTGAGCTGAATGCACAGTAGGGACCCTGAATACACAGCCCAACATTTTCCCACTTTAGAACCAGAATCTTGATGGCTGTCATCTTGTTATAAATCAATAAAATATGTACAGGATATTTTTAATTGGAATTTTGCAAAGATTCTCAAAAACATCAAAAATTTTACTCTATTAAATGAAAACTACAGTTGAGGCTGGGTGCAGTGGCTCATGCCTGTGATCCTAGCACTCTGGGAGGCCAAGGTAGGAGGATCCCTTGAGCTCAGAAGTTCAAAACCACCCTGAGCAGGAGTGAGACCCCATTTCTACTAAAAATAGAAAAATTAGGTGGCTACTGTGGTGGGCACCTGTAGTCCCAGCTACTTGGGAGGTTGTTGCAGGAGGATCCTTTGAGTTTGAGGTTGCTGTGAACAAGGCTGACACCACAGCACTCTAGTCTAGGGTAACAGAATGAGAATCTGTCTTAAAAAAGAAGAAAAAAAAAGAGGAGAAAGGAGAAGAAAATTATAATCAACTGTATAGTTAAACATAATTGCATATAATTGTACAAACATAATTTATTCTTACCCAAGAATAACTTTTCTGTGCTACTTTTTTTTTTTCAGTTTTTTTTCTGTTCTGAGAGCTGTAGCGATGACATCTCAGGTAATCAATGCTGTCATAGCATTTTCTGCTTTGTTAGGTCAATGAGTTATTTACATTCTTCTCTCTTCAGTGTTAAATCTAATTTCCATATAAGAAGTTCAGATTACAATAACTCTCCTACTAAACTAAAGAAAAAATAGATGGCCTGGGAACACTCTATATTTAACATCCATTTCTCACAGCCTGTGATGGTGCTGACAACATTTTGCATCCACCCTTCTTTGGAATTCATGTTAGTGTAACCTGTGGTATGTCTGAGCTATTACGACCTTCACCTTAGGCTTCCTAAAGACAACACTTTAAGAAGGATAAAGTTGTGAAACCCTATCAATATTCATATTATATAATGAGTATTTCTGTTAAATTATAGGAAAAAATTAAATTCACTTAATAGTTAATATTGGCAAAGTTTTCAATTCAATAGTTAATGTAGGTATCTATAAATGTATTTGACATTATTGGAAACTATCATAGGTTCAAAACTATGTAAACCACAGTTTCTGAACTCAGTAAATTCCTTTGGGAGACTAAATATACAAACATGAACTAGAATGTAGGATATTGTTGAAGTACGTAAACGTGTTGTACAGACTATGGATGACTTAGGAAGCAAGAGACTAATGTCTGTTTCTACAAAAGAATGATGGCTGTGCCCCATTAAAAAATGATATTGATTCTAGCTGGTGGTTCAGCCTGCAGATTGGGAGTCAGCCAGTAGCTGAACTCACGCAGAGAACCATATGTCAAAACTAGACCTTTTGTGAGTAATGCCGAGTCAGTCCACAGGAAAGCCTTTGTTACAGACAAATATTTTAAATATAACCCCAGGGTTAAAAAGTTGTTTCAAGTCTTAGTGGATATGAACAAAAAGTAGAAAAATGAATTTCGAGTGTCCAACAATATTTCCTTACAAATCTACCATATGAAATGTGGTTGGACATTCTGTGTTTCCATAAAATACACTAAGATGACAGATCTTATGTAATGAGACTGCTACACTTTTTTTCACAACCACGTGTTCTGATGTGAAGACTGACTCTCAGGGTAATAAGGCCTTATATTTACTCAGCTTATACCTATGGTATAAAAATTACAAAGAAAAAGAATTTATTCCATGAGAAGGAAAAATTCCGTATTAGTGGCTTGGCGCCTGTGGCTCAACGGGCTAAGGCGCCAGACACGTACACCTGAGCTGGCGGGTTCGAATCCAGCCTGGTCTGCCAAACAACAATGATGGCTGCAACCAAAAAATGGCCAGGCGTTGTGGCGGGCACCTGTAGTCCCAGCTACTTGGGAGGTGGAGGCAGGAGACTAGCTTCAGCCTGGGAATTGGAGGTTGCTGTGAGCTGTGATGCCACAGCACTCTATCCAGGGTGACAGTTTTAGGCTCTGACTCACAAAAAAAAAAAAAAAAAAAAAGAAAAGAAAAGAAAAGAAATAGAAAAATTCCTTATTAGAGACTTGGGGTTTTAAAAACTTGCTTAAAAGATGTTTGAATATCACTAACAACCATTAAAATTTTCTCTGCCTTCCAGGGAAATGTTGTAGGTTTTCATTCATATTAAACATAAAGGTAGAGGTTTAGTTTTCTCTGACTATTGTTAACTTTGGTTCTAACACTCTACTTCACCACGTTAAGTTGTGTGAGTGCTGAGTTTCCTAAATTCTCCAAAGTAAGCTTCAGAGTACTATACGTTCACACTTCAGAGTCACATCTTATTGATGCCATCTAGGTTATGTTAGATTCTGCTTGCTGTGTTTGGGTCCATTAATGATTCTTCTGAATTCTCTAATTCACTTCTACCTGAACTAAAAACATGCATAAGAAAAAAAGTCCAGGACTGGCGTGGTGGCTCATGCCTCTAATCCTAGCACTCTGGGAGGCTGAGGCAGGTGATTGTTTGAGCTCAGCAGTTTGAGACCAGCCTGAGCAAGAGCAAGACCCTGTCTCTAAAAATAGCCAGGTATTGTGGTGGGGACCTGTAGTCCTAGCTACTGGGAAGCCTGAAGCAAGAGGATTGCTTGAGCCCAGGAGTTTGAGGTTGCTGGTTGCTGTGAGCTATAGTGCCACTGCACTCAAACCCAGGGAAACTGAGTGAGACTCCATCTCAAAAAAATAAATAAGTAAAAATAATAAATAAATAAATAAATAGTCCAACATAAGGAAATTCCTTAAAAATAAGCAAGTTGCATAGATGTAGCCTTGAAAGCTATAGTGGGAGAACAATGACACGTCTCAATTTTATTTTTGTGGGACCCAAAAGAGAACCCTAAGAGTCTTGTATTTTTGAAATCGTATTTTCATCCCAGCTTATCAAGTGACTTAAATATGGATTAAATACCATTCACCCAGGCATGTGGAACACTTGGTATAAATTCAGAGGCCTTCTTGGAAGAAGTATAGAGAAGTGCTTGGAAATGATTTCATATAGCTTTTAATATAGCAATGTCTCCATTTTTCATTTAACATCTTTGATTTCCATATGTTTGAAATCAATTTCTCTTGAAAAACTCCAATGAAATATTTAAATTATTTAGTAGTACATGAAGATATGGAGCATAACAGAAGTCAACACTGGAAAATAATTACTAAGATGTAAAAAAGAAAGTTAATTCTCTTTTGTTTATTTTAACAAAGACCATATTTCAATATCTTTATAGCAAGGGGCTCCAGTGCAATTGAGAAAAAGGAGGGGCCTGAATAACAGTAGGTTGCTTGGGGGTCAGAATAATGTTTCCTGATCGTCACCTTCAAGACAACAGTATCATCTAACTCAAAAGTGTTTCCCACTGTGCAGAGCTTGTGTGAGACACTCTGAAAGCATATGGTCAAGAGGTATGATGTCCAGAGTGAAGCAGTGACCCAGATAGCTACCGGCTCCTGAGAACGCTTCGTATCACCAGACACTGGACTCATGGAAATGGTTTTTAAAAGGCTCAGAAGAAGTCACAAGCTGTTCACTGAAAGATTCCTAAGTACAGTTTAATTTCTGCTAGCATTTATGTAAAGTGACAACTGATAACATTAAATGGACAAGTATCTGAATACATGTGGCCAAGTTAGAAAAAAGGTCTCTTTTTTATAAAATCATTAAATAGAACATTTCACTTTATCTATGACTTCATAAATTTTGTTTCCTATATAAAGAATCTCTCTTTAATAATAATAATAATGATAATAATGATACATGGGATAAGTGATCTTTTCCATGTCATAGTCTATGCTAATGAAGTTATTTAAGAGGAAAAACTTGATTTTCAATATGCAACTAATAGTTACTAATATGTCAACTAAATGTTCCACGTAAGATTGATTTTAGAATTGTAGTGATGATTGCTTTCTAGAGAGGGATCTCATGAGTGTGTGATTTTATTATTATGATTGGATAAATATTGTTCACGGCTGAAACAAACCTTATAACTATGATATCCATTCTTGAACTCTTTTTCCCCATGAGTAATTACATTTTTCCTTCTTCATAGCTTCCAAATTTTATATGATCCCCAACAAGTCTGTAAAATATCAGTTTTGAAATTTCCCACGTGATGTAAAATGTCATATAATTTATTGTTTATTACTAAAAACAAAACTAAACCAACAAACAAAAAAACCCTCTTAGAACCCTCCAACTTCCTGTTTGAGTGAAATGTTTCACTCCACAGAACGTTTGCTTGAGGCTTCTCTGCAGCACCTCACTTTATTTACCTCTCTCTCTTTTTAATTTTTGCTGGAGTATATCCACCAGTAACTTCCTTAGAAAATGTCACAGTACATTTGAAAATTTGAAAATATATAATTCTACCAACAAATTTTATTAACTACATAGGCTTATCTAAAACTTTAGATGGAAAATCTTTCTCCTTCAAATATTGAAGGAATTATTCCTTTGCTTTCTTGCTTTTGGAGCTGTGGTTTAGAAATCTCATAAAATTCTGGTCCCGTATCTTGTATACATAATAAGTTTATTTTCTCTGGGAAGTTTTAGAATGTTTTCCTTATCCTTGGTGTTCTGACGTTTCAAGATAATGTGCCTTGGTATGAAACCCTTTCATTCACCGGGCTGTGTTCTGGAAAGCCGGGTCTCTTTAATCGGAGAAATGGTCTTTCTTTCTTTCCTACAAGTATTTCCCATTCTTTCTTCCTGAAATTGAGTTTTTGAATTAGAAATTTCTTCCTTTTTTCTTAATTTCTAGGAGATGTTTGATTATTGCTTGTTTTTAGTATGAGTTTGCTTTTTATCTTAAGTACAAAATCCTGCCTCATCTCTCTGGGGATAGTATATAGAATGATGTTTAACATTTCCGCCAATATTCATTTTTTTAACCTATCTTGTCTCTAACTTGAGTTATTCTTTTAATATTAATTAATTTCTTATCTATTGCTTTATCTTTTCATGCTTAATAGTTTGGTGATCCTATCTGAGAGTGAGACATTAAAAACTTGACTAGGTAGAGGAAACGTGTGGATTAGTGCTTTCAATGTATCATGAACTTGATTTTGTTTTCCCTGGAGAATTTTTATCTGGAGTAATCCAATTTTCTAAAAAAAAAGTCCTTCAGCCTCCTGCCTAACAACTGTCTGGTTACTGGCACTCTGAGCCAGTTCAGGCAAAGAAGACCTTGATTTAGGACTTCTGTTCTTACCGACACCCTTTTCTCCCTTTCTTCCCGTGCATCCGGCCTGGGCCAGAACCTATTGCAGCCCAT
>CAUYRH010003636.1:0-12492 GCA_963574655.1 Perodicticus potto
TTACTAAATGTAGAATATAAATAAATATTTTAACACAATACCTAAGAAAATGCCATGAAGGCTATGTTAACCAGTTTGATGAAAATATTTCAAATTGTATATAAAACCAACACATTGTACCCCATGATTGCATTAATGTACACAGCTATGATTTAATAATAATAAAAAAAAAAAGGCTGGCACCTGTGGCTCAGAGGAGTAGTGCACCAGCCCCATATGCTGGAGGTGGTGAGTTCAAACCCAACCCTGGCCAAAAACTGCAAAAAAACAAATAAATAAATAAAAGTTCTATGAGTTACCAGGCTCCCAGGACAAACCAATTTCCTAGAGCAGGGAGTTCTCAAAGCTTCGTCCGTAACAGGCACCTCCACTGGACTTCGTAGAAATTGAATCACACCAAAGTGCAGGATAATTTTAGTATTGTTTTTAATCAAAGATTTAGATACTTATTTAAAACATCATGGATATATTATCTGTCTGCAAAGACATATTGAGTCAAAAGTGTAGTTGTATTTGGTTCTGGAGAAGTAAGCAGAAAAAGACAATTGTTCCTGGAAGCATTTGCTTTCATTTTAAAAAATATACATATGTACTGAAAAATAAGGAAAATAAGTGCCTCAGACAAAAGTTATCTAAATTTCACCAAAGCATTTGACAAATTTATACTGACAACTTTAGTATGTACCTGGATAAAATGGGAAAAATATGAGCTGGATGGTACTGCAATTAGGTAGGATTAGAACTGGATGAATAACTATGCTCAAGGGAAGGCTCCCAGTAACATGCCACAGGGCTTTGTCCCCAGCTTTATTTTGTTGAAAAATTTTAGCAGCGATTTGCTACAGCCAGGGCATGATGGAATTGGGATCCAAAGAGGTCTTGACAGGCTGGAACAATTAGCCTGAATCCAACTAGATGAGATTTAGCAGAAACAATTGTAAGGCCCAGCACTCGCATCCCAACAATCAACTAAACAAAAACAGGAGGAGCAGAGTGTGGCAAAAGAAGGGCTGCTTTTCAGCATAGGCACAGAAGATAGGCATGAGCTTTGATGCGGACCCAGGGAAGGAGGGCACTGTCAACATGTAAATTTCATTTCCAGGCCATGCTGTTAGTGTTATTTTAGCACAAGAGAAATAATTATCCTCATATGTCCTTGCCGGTTAGACTACAGATGGAGTGTGGGGTTCAATTCTGGTCTCCTGAGCTAAAGATCCCATGGAGGATGGAACCAGGATCCCAGCAGGACTCTGGATCATGTTTTGTAATGAATCATACACGGGATTGGGAATACTTGCTTTGCAGAAATTAAGCGGGAAGACATAATAGTTGTCTTCAAATGTTTAGGTTGCCATTTGACGTTTGAAGGGTTGTCATGTAGAAAAAGAATTAAATTGTTTCTAGGGTAGCCCTCAAGATGACAACAAGGGCTAATGAGTAGCCACGACTATGAAGCCAGAATTTGCTTTAAAGTAAAGAGTTCTATTATTACTAAAGCTTCTGGTGGTCAACAGACAGGTTGGGCTATGGTCAGAACAGACAGTAGAGCTAGTAGTTAAGAACTGAGGCTACTGGCTGTGATTTAAGGAAATGTTGATTTAAAGGTGGTCTGTGTTCTTTTTGGATTCCAAATGTATAGATGACCATGAAAATATTACTAGCATGATGCATGTTTGTGCCGAGTGTAAACCAACCAAACTTTTACATATAAAAATGGCCCCAGAACCATGTAAAAACAGGGTCCAGATTTTTGTTTTTCAAAGATGAATTTGAGATCAGCTTAAATACCTGAGCAAGTACTCTCTGGAAGGCTAAAAGTCCTTAATCACAGAACATGAAAGAAATGACCTAGAGTTAGAAGATTCGATGTCAGAATGTTAAAAGTATCTCTTTGTTAAAATAATACAGTTATTTCAAAACACACAATTTTCAGTGGGGTTATATCTTCATAGCTTGTCAGGGTGAGCTGGCTATGAAACTCTTCCCCACCTAACTGGATCAATTACCCAACCTAATAGAGTTGTTTAGAATTGTCCATCTGGCTAACAAAGAGTACCTGCCAAAAACGATTAGTTTTATATTACCTTAATGGATTTTGAGTAATTTTCTCCTCAGAAAGTTCAGTTGTACCTTAAAGGATCATAGAATCTTCAGAGATAAAAAAAAAAAAATCTTTGTTTTTTTCTTATTTGCTGTTAGAAGAAGGCCTGTGTCTGGTTCATCCATCAAAGTTACACGGGTTGAGTATCACTTATTTGAAATGCCTGGGACCAGAAGTGTTTTGGATTTCAGATTTTTTTTTATTTTGGAATATTTGCATTATACTTACCAATTGAGCATCTCTAATTCAAAAATCCAAAGTGTGAGGTGCCTCAGTGAACATTTCCTTTGAACATCATGGTGGTCCCCTAAAAGTTTCAGATTTTGGAGCGTGTTAGATTTCAGATTTTGGGATTAAGGATCCTCAACATGTACAATGTAGTTTGCATACACATTCATGTACACTATTCCAATAGGCTTTCTTGGCTGCCAGTAGATGAAATGATAGGGCTTTATTTTATTTTATTTTTTTTTTTGAGACAGAGCCTCAAGCTGTCACTCTGGATAGAGAGCCGTGGCATCACAGCTCACAGCAACCTCCAATTCCTGGGCTCAAGTGAGTCTCCTGCCTCCACCTCCCAAGTAGCTGGGATTACAGGAGCCCGCCACAACGCCCTGCCATTTTTGGGTTGCAGCCGTCATTGTTGTTTGGCGGCCCGGGCTGGATTTGAACCCGCCAGCTCAGGTGTACGTGGCTGGTGCCTTAGCCCATTGAGCCACAGGCACCGAGCCATGATAGGGCTTTATTAACTTTCATGATGAGACGGGAGGTAAGATGAGCTCCTGGCTGGTTAATTAGTCAGCAACTCTGTAGCTCTCCTGGCTTCCCTGCATGAATGCAAGGTGGCTGCCACAGATCTCATCTTCACAGGACAATATCCAGAGCCAAATGTGTCCCCTGGAAAGGAAAACTTCCCCTAGAGACTTGTAACTCCTTTCCCTTACATTGCTCTATATGTCATGCCATGGCATGGTTCTGTCAATGTTGAAATTGACCACTTAATGCAATTTGAACTTTATGGCCCTGAAATATTTCATTTTAAAATTAATATAACATAATTTTGGTGTACAGTTCTATGAATTTTAACCCATGTAGTTTCATGTATATGTATGTGACAAAACATTCAGCACATAGAACAGCTTGATCATGCCAAAAAGCCACCTCATGCTCGCTCTTTGTGTCTGAGTTCATGAGAGATATTGAGCTCTCGGTTTTTTGTTTGTTTGTTTTGTTTTCTTGTGATGGCTTTGGTTTTAGTATCAGGGTAAAGTCAGCCTCATCAAATAAACAGAGACATGTTCCTTCCTCTATTATATTCTAGAAGACATTGTGTAGAACTGGCATTATTTATTTACCAATAAAGGAAAAAACTGTAATGTTTGGTAGAATTTGCCAGTGAGGCCATTTGGCCTCCTGATTTCTTTTTTGGGAAGTCTTTAAGGATGATTGCAGTTTCTTTAATAGACTTTCACCTTTGGTGAGTTTTGTGTTACCAAGGAATCAGTCTATTTCCTTTGTCATTCTTTCTAGTGGTTTAGGTATTATATCAGCTTACATCAAAAATCCCATTAGACGCTATAATTTTTGTTTTCAACTATCAAACATTTTTTTAAGGAACAAAACAGGACTAAGAATAATCCATTATATTTACGCAGATGTTTACCATTCCTAATGTTCTAAGTTCCCTTCTGGTGTCATTTTCTTTGTCTCTGAAAAAAATCCATTAAAATTGTGGAGCAAATCCGCTGACAGTGAATTTCTGTACTTCATCTGAAAATATCTTTATTTTGAATTCATTCCTGAAGGATATTTTCACTGGATGTAGAATTTTCAGTTGACAGTTCATATCCCTTGGCCCTTTAAACATGCGGTTCCACTTCCTTCTGGCTTTGAAGTTTTGTATAGTTATTTGAATCATTGCTTCCCTGTTGTTAAAGTATCTTTTACTCTAATTTCTAGATACTTTTCTGTGTCTTTATTCTTCATCAATCTGATTATGATTTGTCTGGGTGTGTATTTCTTTAGATATGTCCTGTTTGGGGCTCATTGAGCTTTTTGAATTTATTGGTTTCTTTCTGTTAACAAATTTGAGAAGTTTTCACTCGTTATTTCTTTCAGTATTTTTTTTTCTCTGCAGACTTTCACATCCCTTTTCGTGACTTTGATTGTATGAACATCAATTGCAGGAGAGAAGAAAGACTAATAATTTTTATTGTGCCATCTTCAAGTTCACTAACTCTTCTATCAGCTCTATTACATAATTGAGCCCATCTTAAAGTCTCTTTGTTGCTATTTTTTGAAGTTCTAAAATTTTCATTGTTTTCTTATTTATATCATTTGTTCTTTTGCTGAGATTTTCTCTCTTTCCCTTCATCTCAAGAGAATTTTCACTTTAGTATTTCTATAATTGTTTCATTAATGTCTTTTTTGGATAATTCCAATGCTTGTATTATTGGCACCTGCTGATTGTGTTTTCTTATGCACATGGAAATTTTCCTGGTTCGTCACATGCTGATTAATTTTATATTGTACTCTGGACATTTTAAATGTGATGTTTTGAGACCCTAGGCTTCCTTAAATGTCATGGAGAATGTTGATATTTTTGCTTAAGCAAGAAAATTGATTTGGTTGAGTGTGGGTTGAAAATTCTGACCAGCTTTCTTTGTGTTATCGTTCTGGTATCTGTTCAGTGTTCAAAGCCTTTGAAATGTGATTTGCATCTGTTCTACTTGTGCATTACCCACCAGCCATTCTGGGAGCTTCATAGTGCTGGCTTTGTCCTGTTTTCTAGTTCTCAGAGTCTGTGGCGTACTGTTTAGGGTTGGACCGATGAATGAGCAGCTTGCAGGTGAGCCCAGGATTTGATAAATAAAAAATTATGGAGTTGCTTTGCCAAGCCCTTCACTGTCCAACATCTTCCCATTCCTTGGGTCTCTCCTTGTCATTCCTGTAGCCAGTAAGCTAAGGCTTTATTTGTCTTGCTGTATTGCACACTTTCCATGGCTGTACCAAGTTCCTGATCCAAGCAGTGAGAGAATATGAAGAGAAAAAAGCATCAGCAGGTTTTCCTTTCTTAAAACAATGCCTTCTCTGATCAGAGGGTAAGGTTTTTTCCTTCAGAGCTTTTGAGCACCTGCAAGTTACCATAGGTTCAGGGATGAAGGGATGGAGAAGTGAAAAAACATCACGTGTTTCCCCCACTCTCTCTGAACATCAGCTGATCCTTTTCCAATACTGTAAGCCAGTACTAGAGGCTTCTAAAGCCTGCACCATCCTCACCACTGCCCACTGCCAGCATTTATGTTACATACATGCATGTATCTAGTCTGGGGGGACTTGGTGCAAAAATATAGTAAACACTTTGCTGGTTTGGTGGTACTTCAAATTCAGGTCTTCTTCCCCAAGCCACTGCTACTATTTCTCAGAATCCTCAAATAGCTGCAAGTTTCATAGCTATATTCAGTGGGCGAAACAGAATGGAGTGTTGTTCTAACTACCCATATCCAGAAACTCTTGGAAACTTTTCATAGTTTTCTTCACCCTAAGTAGCTGATTGAATGTTCTATCATAAACAAGGTCACTATATCTGAGTTATGGAGAATTGTGGGGGTGGGGAGGTTTATAAAATATTAAGTGAGTGCCCCAGGGACTCTCTAGCTATCTGGGGATATCGACTGTCATGCGTCTTTCACTGTCACTCACCCATGAACATCTGACTTCGTAATTGACAGTCATTCTCAACCTCAGTAGCTAAGCTCTGAAATTTGTCATAGTTCAATTTCTTTTTGGAAATAGTGTGCTTTTAATAATACGATTTCCCAGCAAAGTAATTTCCAAATAGTTTCCTTTAAATTTAGTTTAAAGTACTAACTTATTGGCTTTTTCTTTCAGGGAGTTTTTGCCAAGGCAAGAATCAGGGCAGGAGCTTCCTAAGTGCTGGGGATGTCAGGCTTTGGTTCAGTCTGTTAATATTTCCTTGGCATGTGTTATTGAAGAAATCTTCATCCCTGATACAGTAACTTGAGCATTTCTTTTATATACTATCCCTACAATAGGCCCAGAAGGACAATCTTCCATAAAGTTCTAATTTTGCACAAAGAAGAGGCAGGTAAGAGTGAGGAGGAAGTAATTCTTCTGACCTACTTTAAGAGATCTAAATCTTGGAAAGAGATAAATAGAGACTAACTCTAAAGACCACAGATTGGGTGTCATTCCTAAGAGCGGTTTGTTTATTTTCTTTGATAAACATTTTTTTTAAGACCATTAAGAGAAATAAATTCCGTATGTCTCTTGTGAATCCTGGGATTTTTCAACTATTTAATCCACTTCTAAAGTTTTAATTTAAAAATATAAATTAAAATGAATATTCACAATTTAGGATGCATCACATTTGGGTTTACGTCCAAATTTAAAACCTTAAATCTTCAGTGAAATGGAAACCTGTCAAAATGATTAAACTTCCCTCTGTTGACAGGTAGATTTTAAAGGCAGGTAGAGTTGCTTAGTTTTGACTTTTTTTTTTTTTTTTCTTCTTTTTCAACTTTTGTTTTTTAAACCTGTAATGCCATGGTCACTTTTTCACATCACTGTCCCTTTGTATTTCATTGTATCTAGGAGTGCCAAAGGCCTGTATCTGTGTGGGGCAAAGGCATATTTTTCATGGGGAATTTTGTGAAGTTATTTTTCTCAGCTATTTCAGTTCATACGTTACCATTTTCCAAGTCTTGAACCTTAGACCCTCTGCCCAGTGTGTGGACATAGTGGTCCAGAGACACCCATGAGAGACTTCTAAAATTCCAGGTTGTTTCGGCCTTCATCAGCCTCTAGTAGCAACTACACAATGTTTACTCCTGTCAGGCTGCAGTGGCTAAGCCTATAATAATCTTAGCATGATGGGAGGCTGGGGAAGAAGAATTCTTGAAATCAGGAGTTTGAGGCCAGCTTAGGCAGCATAGTGAGACCCCCTCTTTACAAAAAATTACCTGGCACACACCTGTAGTCCCAGCTACTTGGAAAGCTAAGGCAGGAGAATTGCTTAAGCCCATGAGTTTGAGGCTGCAGTGAGCGATACTGATGCCATTACAATCTATCCCAGGCAACAGAGCACAACCTTGTCTCAAAAAAAAAAAAATTTCACTCTACTTTGTACTCAAGCAAGTTAATAATTTCTAGGAGTGAAACAGTGGAGCTTATTATCATCTAGAGTCACATTTGGATGATACTTGTATCACGTATAGGTATAATGTTGTATATGTGTGTGTGTTTTTAATATGTGGTATGGCCCCAGAAGAACAATCTTCTGTAAAATTCTAATTTTGCATAATATGATCTTCATGGTGGTTGTATAACATTCTATATAATGAGAGTTGGTGCCAAGTGACATCTTACTTCTGTACAACTTGGAAAGCTGTGGTGTGTGTTTTGCAGAAGAAGTCATCAAGTTTCAGCTACACCCTTGGCTCAACAGAACCATTTCCTCTCAAAAACTATTTCATGTGGACATTTGAAAGTGTTGAAAAGAGAGATAACTTACTACTTTATTATAGACATATTCCATGCTGCTACAAAAACAATAAAACCGTCTAAAAACAGGGGACCAATTGAGAAAACTATGGCTTTCTATAAGATGTTAGATTGTGGGAAGGAAACCTTATGACCCCAGCAAGAGCCAGTCATTTTGGGAGGACATCTAGTTAGAAGAAACTGGCCAGAGACCACACTGCATGATCAAAGCAGACCTCCACTGCCCCAACACTCCTGGAATGTTTTGAGACCAGTGTTCCCGGGAAACAGCAGAATAGTAACTTTCACCCCAGCCCCAGCTTGTGCCAAAGATTAGCCCTTGGTATGAAGGTTAGATCCTCTGGAGAAGGCAGTGATTCCAAGAATAGCCCCTACTGCATGTGCAGAAGAGAATAACTCCCTAGCAGCCCCGTCCAACCACACTGATAAAGTTAATAAAAGCCTCTTGGAGCTGTGTGACAGGGGGCTGACTTCTGGTTGGACTCCACTCTGCTCTTTCCTCCTAATAAAACTTCTTCCTGCTCCTTGGACTGGTCTCTTCTCTTGTGGACTGTCACCCCATCTGTACCCTCAGACTCCTCAATATGACCGACTTTCTTGTGGAGAGCTTTAGTAATATGGGAAATGTCTACTATAGAATATCAAGGAAAAAGGGAAAGGAAATACGGTTTTATTGATTTTGTTTATTTGCTTAGAAAAAATGGGAAGATATATACAGATGTTATCTTGGGGTCATGGACTGATTGTTAATTGCTTATTCGTACTCTTTATTCTTTTTCATTTTTCACTGTTATAAAGAATATGATAAATAACATGATGCGGAGATCTTTGTCCAAATTTTGGATCACTTCCTTAGGACAGATTCCAGAAAAGAAATTACTGAATCAAAGGAAAAGAACATTTAAGAGGAACTTTTCCTTTTTTTTTTTTTTTTTTAATCTCAACAGCACTGTCAAATTAGTATCCAGGAAGTCTGTGCCAATGTCTGTTCCTATCAGTATTAGGAGGAAGGCTCAGCAAACCGTGCACACTCAGTCTTCTCAATTTTTGAGAAGACAATTTTTGCTTACTGGGGATCTGGGAAATGCTAGCGTTCTACCGCTTTAATTTGCGTTTATTTTCATATTATTGAAGTTGAACATTTTCCACATGCTTAACATTTGTGTTTTTCCTTTGTGAATTATCTTTTAGTCTTTAACTTTTGATGAATTCCTTTGTATTGGAAGAGTGGTATCCTTTTGCCACATTCCGTGCGTAGAGTTTTCCTAGATTAGTTGCTCATGTTTTTGGCATGGAGGCTATGTTATTAAGTCTATGAATTTTTCCTTTTTTATTATTCTTGTATTTATTTTAAGCTTAGAAAAGCTTTCCTCATTTTACCTATATATTTCTCCAATTGGTGTCCTCTAATTTATGTTTTAGCGTAAAAATATGAAGTGAGGAACAAAATTGATTTTTCTTTTCGAAATCTTAACCTGTCTTCCCAGCACTATTTGTCAACTAAGCTGCCTTTCCCCACCCCCATTCCCTAGTTTTTGCTTATTGTCTATATTTCCTAGGGCTTATTTCTGAACTGCCCTCTTTTATCTAACTCATATTCATTCTTTCATCAGTACTTTTTTATTATTGTAGTTTTATAAGAGCTTTACTATTCTGAATTACTTTTAAAGCTTTTCTTGCCTGCTCATTCTTCCACATGACTGTAAGAATCATTGGGAAATCCTCAAAAAAAAAAATTCCATGGAGATATTTACTGGGATTGCATTAAATGTATCAATTAGGGTGGTGCCTGTGGCTCAAAGGAGTAGGGCTCCAGCCCCACATGCCAGAGGTGGTGGGTTCAAACCCAGCCCTGGCCGGAAACTACCAAAAAAAAAAAAAAGTATCAATTAATCTGGAAAGAATAAACATTTCTTGCTATAATCCTTTCACCAAGAAGCATAGTATTCTTTTCTTTTTCTTTTTTTTTAAGGCTTTTAAATATCTCACTAAAAGTTGTGTAAGTTTCTTCATATGGGTCCTAAATATAATTTTTAAAGTTTATTCTGGGTTGTTTTGTTCCTTTATTTGCAATGATTAATTAGATACTTTTCTTTCTTTGCATGGGGGTCATTTCTTCAATTATTTATTTAGTCACTGTTGGTTAATTACTACTGACTTTGTGGTTAAACTATGAACCCTGGAATCAGACTGCAGACATTCAGATCCCACCTGGACCCAGGTCTGGCAATCACAAATGAGACATAATCTCCCCTCATTTCTACTTCCTGATTTAGGACATGAAATTGTTGGGGTGCAGGTTGTTGTTTGTGTTGTTCTGTTTTGTTTTTTGAGACAGAGCCTCACTCTGTCACCATGGGTAGAGTGCTGTGATATCATAGCTCACAGCAACCTCAAACTCTTGGGCTTAAGCAATCCCCTTGCTTCAGCCTCCTGAGTAGCTGGGACTGCCACAATGCTTGGCTAGTTTTCTATTTTTAGTAGGGATAGGGTCTTGCTCTTGCTCAGGCTGATCTCCAACTCCTGAGCTCAAGCGATCCACCCACCTCAGCCTCCCAGAGTGTTACAATTATAGGTGTGAGCCCCAGTACCTCAACTGTTGGTGTGTTTTGAAGATTAAATGAGTTAATTCATGTAATTCTAAACACAATGCCTGGCAGATAGGAAATGCTCCATAAGGGTTGGCTGTCGTGAACAGCATTCCTCCCTGTTCTTTTTGTCCCCAGTTTTAGAATTCCTCCCTTCCCAGGTTAGAGCTCTGAGGTTTTAGCCTCCAGATCTCTTTTTGTTTTTGTTGTGTGTAGTGGCTCTCTGTGTGCGTACGGGCCACTATTTCAGCATGTATATGAATTTTTCTATTTAAAAACCCATGCTTTTAGTTTCTGAAAATCTCCAGTGTACTGTAATTCCCCCATTTGCCAGTGCATATCCTCTTCTTTCTCCGCCTCCCATCAGTTCTTCTCTGGGTCTTCTTCCTTCTGTGGTAGTTGGGTGGAGTTCAGTTTGGTCATCCCTGTCCCTCGTCACTGCTCGCCCTGAAGTGAGTTGCCATTTCTTTGCCTGCCTGTGGTTTTCTCTCCTCCTCCTCTCTGAAGTCAGGGCGAAGGCAAACCAACAGGTTGAGGGAAGCCGTGTGTTTTCCATGTTACAGCTGACCGTCAACAAGGGTGTTTCCTCCCCTGAGGTCAGGGACGAGGTCCCTCTCTGATGTCCCTGGAGCAGGGAGACACCAGCCACAGAGCAGGTTTCCCCCAGGTCGTCAGGAGTCAGTAAGCTCAAGGCCACATGCCCCCAACCCTCATCGTCCCCCACAGAGCCTGTTGCATGAACAGGTGTGGCCCTTTCTTGGGGTAACCTCCCAGGGAGGCAGGCTCCCTGCCAGCCCTCTCTACCAGCTCTCTCCCTTCTCTCTGGAGATCCGCCTGCCCTGGCGGGTGTCTACTCCAGAGAGGAATTGCCTGGAGTCTGGGTGGGACAGCAAGTTGGGAATACCTGCCGTTCTTTGCTCAAAATCCCTTTTCATTTCGGTTCTATTTTCTAAATAGTTATTGCTGCCACATAAGAAAACTATTGATTTTTAAACTGTTTTTCTGGTACCTAGCCACTGTTTCTTAATTCCTAGAATTACAATTAAGTCATTTCTTTTTTCTGGATGACAGTCATACTGTCCTCGGAATAGTGATAATCGTGGCTTCTGCATTCCTGTCATGATCTTTCTTACTTGTATTTCAAATCATGATGTTGGCGAGAACACTGAGAACAACATTGAATAAAAATAATAGCGAGCATCCTTGAGATACTGTTTATTTTTTTGGAAATTCCTCCCGTGTGTGAGAATATATGCTGTTGCCTCGAGATAGATCACTCTTAACTGTGCCAAGGAGTATTCTTTTTGCAGTTTTAAAAAGTCCTGCAGAAATCTTATACAGGATGTCCATAAAATACACAATTTTAAATTGCACACAAACTTTATGGACATTCTGTATAAGGTTCGCAATTTAAAATAGATAAACTTTATGAACACCCTGTATTTTACCTAGTACATTTTCAACATCCATAGAAATCATCACATTTTTTTGTTGTGTCTACTAATTTGTTGTTATACATTAGTTGATTTTTCTTACATTAAGTTGTATCCAAGTTCTGGAATGATCTGTGCTTGGCCATGGTAGACTATGTTTTAGTAGATTTTCAATTAGATTTTTCAGTTCTGGTGTTAGGAATTTTGCATGTGAGATCTGTCTGTTGTTTTCCTTCTGTGTATTTTGGTATCACAGTTATATTGACTTTCCTTCTTTTTTTCACTCTGGAACAGTTTATATAATTTGAGAAGTTTTTCAAGTATTTTTAAAAACTTGCTTTTCAATTTTTAAAATCGTATTACATTGGTTTTTTTCTTTTTTTTAGCATATAATTCAATAATTTTTATTTATTGAATCATAGCTGTGTACATTAGTGCAATCATGGGGTACAGTGTGTGGGCTTCATATACAATCTGAAATATTTTCATCCAACTGTTCGACATAAGCTTCATGGAATTTTCTTGTTTATTGTGTGAAAACATTTGTGTTCTGCATTTAGTAAGTTTCACCTGACCCTCCTAAGAGGCACCCTAAGTGTGATCCCACCCTTTACCCTCTCTCCACCCACCCTTCTCCTCTCCTTCCCTCCCTTTCCCCTTTCCCCGACTTCTTGTGCTATAATTGGGTTGTAGCCTTCGCATGAAAGCTATAAATTTGCTTCATAGTAGGGGTGTATACATTGGATATTTTTTCTTCCATTCTTGAGATACTTTGCTAAGAAGAATATGTTCCAGCTCCATCCATGTAAACACAAAAGAGGTAAAGTCTCCATCTTTCTTTAAGGCT